>CATIWJ010258783.1:0-16283 GCA_949640765.1 Croton laevigatus | reverse complement strand
TTTTTTAAATAATTTTTTCATCATAAATAAAAAATTATGAAATAATTACAAACATAAATCAAAATAATCTTTCCCACAGCAACCTACCATTTTTCATTTATATTATTTAGAAAAAATATTTAGCTGCTAACAGCCATTTTTTTTCAGTTCCAAAATAATCAAAATAATTCTCTTTTGATTCTTTCGATCGCAATTGACCCCTTTTACTTCGAAAACCCTTCTCTCCGTCAAGATAGAATTGCAATTGCCGCTGTTATGGACATGGATATTGATTTCAGAGAGTACAAATTGAGCTGTGAACTTCGAGGCCACGAGGACGACGTTAGATCTTCCATTCCCTATTCTTTTTCGTTTTCCTTTTTTTTTAAAATTATATCTGTATCTCTATTTCTTCATTACTATTTCAAACTGTGCAATTTAGTTTGCGTTTTGTTTTTTCTCTATCATTATTACATGTTGGTTTCCCATAGAAATTCAACGCAATGTGGATTTTGAGTATGTTTTTTTTCTCCAGTGGATTTTGAGTATCTTAAAACTAGCTGTAATGGTTATCGTTCTTCGAGAATTAATTGCTGATATTCGATTCATATGTGCGTATACAACACTTTGTACTAATGTGCACCTGAAGATTGTGTTTGGTAGCATGTGTATTTAAGTACTGTTTCTTGAAATGCTTGCATTGTTTAAATATCAGGTTCGTGGCATATGTACATGTGGCAATGCTGGTTTTGCAACTTCTTCAAGGGATCGGACCATAAGGGTTTGGTCTGTTGATTCATCAAAGAAAAACAAGTATGCTTCTTCAAAAATTTTGTTGGGGCATTCGAGTTTTGTCGGCCCATTGGCTTGGATTCCACCAAACGACGAGTTACCAGAAGGAGGAATTGTGTCTGGTGGCATGGACACGCTGGTCTTAGTTTGGAATTTGAGCAATGGTGAAAAAGTGCAGACACTAAGAGGTCATCAGTTGCAAGTCACTGGGGTTGCATTGGATGACGGGGACATTGTATCTTCATCTGTTGATAAGTAAGCTTATTTATTGTGTGCCATGTTTCGTTCTGGCATTTCCTTGCTTTAATTTTTTTTTTATTGTTTCGAGGTTTCCTGTGTTTGATACAGCAAGGCATTATCGTACATTGATACGAATGCTAGAAATTTGAGCTGAATATACATAATAATGACAAATTTGAGCTGAACTTACATAATACTGACATACAGTTACTGGTGGACATGGATTTTGCCATTGAGAATTTGAGACATTTGGAACATTGCAAACATTAAAATAGGTCTTGTGGAAAATTTAAGGGGAGGATATGTAATAGCTAGTGTTTGGAAGATCTATTTATCAAAGAGAGATATAGACTTTTACCATTTTCTGTCATGTTACTCATGGTTGTATGAAAGATGTAAAAAATCTGAAAATTTATTTAGAAGGAATATAGACTTTTACCATTTTCTGTCATATTAGTCATGGTTGTATGAAAGATGTAAAAAATCTGAAAATTTATTTAGAAGGAATGAAGTTTTTCATATCAAAACTAGGTAGAGGGCTGATGAAATTTGAGGCATCTTTACAAATAAACAAATTTAGTTGGAATAGAGAATTGCAAGATGTTGAAATCTTGTCTGAGAAATCTCGAAGTTAGAGAATGTGGTAATCACTTTGTTCATCTTGTATAAAAGCTTGCAAATTCTGTATGCAGGTTTTATAAACCAAATCTTTCTAAACTATTGTTGATCTAGTTTGTTCACTTTGAATCCTTTGATTCTTTCCAAGCAAAATGCATTTTGGAGGATCAATCGATTCTAGGCCTAATGACCAAAGATCATAAATCTATCTTAGAAAATTGCAGCTATACCTAACTCGTAAAAGTAGATTTTTTATCCAACTTAAGCAATAGTTGACATTTTTCCCATTTGATCAAAACTACACGAACCAAGCTTAGCAATTTGTAATTTTGGAGAGATTGATGAAAATTTGTGCTAGAATTGATTTCAGAAATTAGTAGTTGGAAAAAAGGATTTGTTATATTTCATCGAACTTTGACAAAAATGGTATCATGACAACTAATATTTTAAGGTTAAAGTAAAATAGTCAACTTTCTGGCATTGAACCTAGATTTTCTAAATCCAAAATTTTTGATATTTGTACTTCTTATCACCCTAGGTTCATTTCAGTTCTGTAACATGCAGCAATGCATCATTTACTGTTTTTTTTTCATGGAAAAGCCAACAAAGTTGCAGTAATGCCACTAAGAGCCTCATAACTTTTCCTTGTACCCTTACTTGTAGATTTGGTGTCCACATGCATTAAGCAATTAAAATAAATGTTCATAGTCACAGTTCTCTCATCTAAATGAAACATCCTTTACCTGCTTAAACTGGTCTTTCTCATTTAATTTCTCTTTGAAAAATCAATTTTCTTCCACTAATTCAATCCACCTTGTAATGCTTTTTTATTTTTGCTGAGATGACTGGTTTCCCTACTTTGAAAAGTTCGAATATTCTACTTTTCTTACTTAATATGTGACCTCTTTCTTTCTGGCTTTCTTTATGAAGCACTTTGAGGCGATGGAGGAAAGGCCAAGGGATTGAGTCCTGGGAGGCTCATAAGTCAGCTATCCAGACAGTAATAAAGCTACAATCAGGCGAGCTTGTTACAGGTAGGGGTTTCTGCTTATCGACCCTATATTGTTGAAGTCTGATGAATTATTCCCCTCTGGCTAGTTATTAAAATCCAGCTGCCCTGTTTACTGAGGCATGTTATGCAGCAAATTACTTCCACCACTTTGTTTTGTTGATGCTGATTTTAATGCTTCTTGTACTTGTGTTCTTTTTGAGTTTGGCGTCGCTTTTTTGGAGATGTTTTGGCTATCATTGCTTTGTTGGTTGTTTACAATGGTTATTATAGCAAGTATGTGCTACTACTAGAGGTATGAAAATGGCAGTTTGGTTCCTGACCAAACTGATTTGGAAAACAGTTTTCCTTTTTAATAAATAGGATATGAAATTTTATGGTATCGAGCTAAACATGATGGTTTGGTGATTTGGTTCGTTTTTTAAGTAATTTTGTTTCTGTCACACAGTAGAACTTAGAAATGAAAAAGTTTTAGATTCCAAATTGAATTGTTTCATGCACACCCATAGTCACTATGCGTCCTGGAAGTGGATGCTCTTTGTCCTTCTCAAACTTTCTTTCCATGCCCTTGCTAACTCACACTGACTTCTTTCTTTCATTTTTTTTTTTTGTTATTAAATTTAAACTCTGGTTTACTGTTGTATCAGGCTTTGAGTGGTTAGTATGTTATTCTTTTTTCCTTTCTCTCTCAACTATCTTCACATGTCATCTAAATGCATAAATAGTTGTAGCATTTGAACTCCTGTTATAATTTTGTCTTCTGCTAACATGCAGGTTCAAGTGACACAACTTTGAAACTTTGGAGAGGAAAAACATGTGTGCACACATTTGTAGGACATACAGGTTATTTTCTCTGCTTTTCTTCTGAATATACAATCTTACTGCTTCAACGTTTATTTCTTTGTAGTTACAATCACAAAATTGTTTGTTAAGAAATCGAAGAGTTTTTTTCATTTATTTTTGTGTGTCTTTGAAATTACTATGATGAGGTTATAGATTTTTAACAATTCTATTTTTTGGTTCCTAGGGAGTAAAATGTAGTTAATTTACTTTTTAGATGTTGATTACTATGTATTGCTGATTGCTTAATAATTGATTCCTTTGAAACTTAACAAATAAGGTGGTTTGTAAATTTATTTGGATATCATGGTCAGTGTTGTGTTGGCTTTTACTTGGACAAGTTTTTAATTTTTTGTATTGTCTTATTGACAAAGATAATTGAGATATCACTTGTTAATCCTTCATGCTTAATATGTACCAAGAATCATGTAGGTTGTAGATTATTATGTTTATGCTTTCTAATTATAGTAATTCTGCAGATACTGTTCGAGGCTTAGCAGAAATGAGTGGATTGGGTGTTCTTTCTGCATCACACGACGGGTTAGTTATTTGCTTCCTTTTCCTTGCTGAATTATAAACAAGAACTTTAAAATTGACCTCCTCATATTTACTTGTCAAATTCTGCAGTTTTCCCAATAGATATTTTTTTTATTGACGTCTAGCTTATTTTGAAGGTTATTTAATGTTGTTCCAAGAGAGGTATATCTAAAACCTGCTAAACATACCTTAAGCCATTGGAACAACAAAAGGAAAAAAAGGGTTTCTGCATTTTTATGTTGAATGAATACTACATTGCTCTTATTTTTCTTTTACGTAGCTTTTAAAAGTTTTTATGTTGTATTGCAACAGCTCAATCCGGTTATGGGCACTAACTGGCGAAGTATTGATGGAAATGGTTGGTCATACTTCCATTGTCTATTCAGTGAATGTGCATGTGTCTGGGCTTATTGTCAGTGGCAGTGAAGATTGTTCAGCCAGGATATGGAAAGGTGTTTTGCTTATTGCCTTTGATTATTTAATTTGTTTTGTAACTTTAAGTGCTTTAGGTTGTCATTAAAATAAAACAAGTCCTGCAATATTACAGATGGAGCTTGTGTTCAGATCATCGAGCATCCTGGCTGTGTTTGGGATGCCAAATTCTTAGAAAATGGTGACATTGTGACAGCATGTTCGGATGGAGTTGTACGTATTTGGACATCACATCAGGATAGAATTGCTGATCCACTAGAGATTGAGTCCTATTTTTCACTACTCTCTCAACACAAGTTAAGCAGGTATGATAAGGCTTCATTGTATGCCTTTAAATGTGTTTTTTACTGTCAACTAATATAAGTCATTGCTTTCATTATGTTTGGAGAGATTAATCGTTGGAGGATCCATACAGCCGACCCAACTTGTTTGGGATTAAGGCTTGTTGTTGTCGTTGATAATATTTGTTGCATGTATTAGGTATTACAATGCACATATATAAAATCTGCAATTATGTCAATATATGTTATTGTTGGTCAACTACAAATCCTATGGATACTTTTGTCTTGGTTTTATGATTTATGCCTTCATTATATATAAATTAATTGTAGAATACATTATTTCCACTAATAGATGTTTTGTTTGTATCTGATGCATTTTGTGAAATTTATTTGAATCAGGAAAAGAGTTGGGGGGCTTAAATTAGAAGACTTACCAGGGCTAGAGGCCCTACGAGTACCAGGTGCGATTTCAATTTGATCCTTCTTAACTTAATGCCAGAACAGTTGTGAAAACAATACAACATATGACTACATTTTGAACCATTGCATTTCTTATGTTAAGGAGATATAACTCTTTTTTATACTAGGATATATTAGTTAATTAATTCATAATTAATCCATAGAATTAGGCACCAATTACTTCACAGCCATGAATAACTCCAATAACAACTCAAATTACTTCTCTAAACCTTCAAATTACTAACCATGCCTTAGTCCCAAATTAGTTGGGTTGGTTGTATCTATATGGATCCTCTAACTGCTAATATCCATTGAAAAATAATAAATATATAAATAAATAAATAATAACACTGAAATTATGTAAGCTCCATGACATGGATCCTACACCTTCATTCAAGCATATCAGGCCCTCATCTATGTCTAAAGTTTGTAACTCTGTAGCAATTAGTTCCTTCCAAATAGTCTTAGGTCTACCTCTATCTCTTTTAGTTTCCTCTACCACTAACTTCCCTCCAAACAATCTTTTATTTTTGTTGTGTGTTACTAGGTATTTGATATATTCTACCTATCTTTTTATCAGGAACTACTGATGGTCAGACCAAGGTTGTTAGAGAAGGAGACAATGGGGTAGCATATGCATGGAATTTGAGTGAACAAAAGTGGGATAAGGTAATACTTAGTTTAATAGTATTGTCTTTCAACTTATCTTTCCTTATCATGGTTATCTTTCTTTGGTTCTCAGATTGGTGAAGTTGTTGATGGACCGGATGATGGCATGAAGCAGCCTGTTCTTGATGGAGTCGAATATGATTATGGTCAGTTGTGTTTTTGGTTGCTTGAAACTTCATTTACCTTAACTATTCATTGATGTATTGACTGCTTTATATCTTATCCATATTTACATTAATGTTGGGGATTTCACTTTTCTTATTACAGTATTTGATGTTGATATTGGAGATGGTGAACCTATTCGTAAGTTGCCTTACAACCGATCAGGTATCTTTTTGATTCTCTCTTTCTTTCTCAATCTTGCAACTTTCAAGGTCGGTCCTGTCTCCTTTAGCATTTCTGTTCTTCGTTTGGTTTTAATATGTTGGAGAGACCAATAATTAAAGGACCACTCATCAAAGAGAAAGCCTGAAGCCTCTCTAGTTATAATTACCATTGAATGTCTCTTTCTAGATCTCAAAATTCTGAACTTTTTTTTTCCTTTGCTATCTATCTAAATAACTCCCTACTTTTCCTTCGCTATCTACACCAATTGGTGTAGCAGGAAAGAACAGCTGATGGCAGCATCTTTATTCTATCAGTTGTGCTCTCTTTTTTTCTTAAAAATTATTTTGTACAAGTTTTCTTTGGAAAAAATTGATGATGGATTAGAGGGATAACAAATAACGGAAGCATGAGCATATATGCAAATATATAAAACCTAAGGAATAACCGATAATGTGCATAATGTAAAGGTAATAGCTCGTGTGGCATTTTGTTATTTTTCTTAATATTTAAATATTATCAAATTTACATAAGACCTTCTACTTTAGTTGTAAATATTAATTTATAATACTTTTGACTCTGTTTTGGCAAAAAACGTTAATATATAAGTGATAAAATTGCATATTCTGCGCATTGTGCGGATGAATGCGTTATCTATGTCCATAAACATACTTAAATACTAAGGATTAGATGACAACACTGGGAAATTCTAAACTCTCTTTTCACTTATTTGACACAATATAAAAAAGGTTACATATACGAAGATAATTTGGCTTCTTTGCTTATTAAGGAGTGTTTATAAGTATAGTGGCATTGATTAACTTATAATTATTTGATTTGAATTGCTACTTCCATTTCAATGAAATGAAGAAAGTGCCTCTTGGCACAAGAATTAAGAAAATCCCACTTTATTGGGTGGAAATTTGCCCTTAAAAGAGTGGCCCCTGTAATTTGATTGCCTTTATTTGGGCAAGTAGGATACTAAAGAGGGGGAGAGGGGCATCTACAAGCTCGCAAAGTTGCGAGAGAGGAAAAGCAGAGACTTCAAGTTAAATGTATAAAGGACGAAGCCCAGAGGGTTTTGACAGGGGATAATGAGATAAAGGAGAAATGGAGGGCCTATTTTGACCAACTATTCAACTCTGAACATGAACAAGATTTTCAAAATCTTCCTGCGTCAGATAGAAATCTTAGTTCGTATAGGCGTATAAGATATTTTGAAGTAAAGGAAGCCTTGAAATATAGGAAGGTTGGTAAGGCATGTGGTTTAAATGGTATCCCTATAGAGGTCTGGAAGAGCATTGGAGAGTCAGGAGTTGTTTGGTTAACCAAAGTCGTTAATGCTATATTGAAAGGACGTAAGATGCCAAATGCATGGAGAAAGAGTACTATGATACCAATATAAGAATAAAGAAGATATCCAAAGTTGTACAAATTATCGGGGTATCAAACTCATGAGTCATACAATGAAACTATGGGAAAGAGTTATACAACACAGACTGAGGAAGATTACGGTGGTGTTGGAGAACCAATTTGGTTTTATGTTAGGGAGATATACTATGGAAGCCACTTCTCTTCTAAGAAGACTAATGGAATTGTACTAAGAAAAGAGGAAAGATCTCTACATTCGTGTTTATTGACTTGGAGAAGGCCTATGATAGAGTACCAAGAGAAGTACTATGGTGGGTTTGGGAGAGAAAGGAGTCTATGTCAAGTATATTAACATAATCAGGGACATGTACGAGGATGCGTCCACTAGTGTTAAAACACCGGGTGGGGACACAGAGACTTTCCCCATTGCCGTTGGATTGCATCAAGGTTCGGCCATGAGTCCATATTTGTTTACCTTGGTTATGGATGAGTTTACCAGGAATTTACATGATGATGTTCCTTGGTGTATGTTACTTGCATATGACATTGTGCTTATTGATGTAACCAGTGCTGTAATTAACCGTAAATTGGAAGTGTGGAGGAAAACTCTTGAGGATAAAGGTTTTAAGTTAAGCAGGAGCAAAACAGAATATTTGTACTATGAGCTTAGTTTAAGGAAGAAGCAAGAGGTTAGATTGGATGGAGTTCTGGTCCTCAGATGTAAAAAATTTAAATATCTGGGTTCTGTGTTTCAGAATGAAGGACGTTTGAATGAAGACGTGGCACATAGAATACAAGTTAGGTGGATGAAGTGAAATGATGCATTAGGAGTACTATTTGACAAGAAAATATCCTTTAAGGTGAAAGGTAAATTTTATAGGACAGTTGTAAGGCCATCAATGCTCTATGGGAGTGAATGTTGGGCACCAACTGACCAACATCTCCATAAAATGAATGTGGGAGAGATGAGAATATTAAGATGGATGTGTGGCCATACAAGGTTGGACAAAATTAAGAATGATCATATTCGAGAGAAAGTACATGTAGCAAAGTTAGTGATAAAGTGAGAGAAAGTAGATTTCGATGGTATAGTCATGTTTTACAGAGATCTCCTCATGTAGCGGTTTGTAAGTGTGAAAACTTGATGGTTGAGGGGGCTAAGAGGAGTCGAGGAAGACCTAAAACTGTTTGGAAGGAGGTAATAGCTAGAGATTTACGAGCCTTAAATATTGATGCGGATTTGGTTCATAACAGACTTGAATGGAGAAGTAAAATCCGTGTCAAGTGAAGTGTCTAAGACTTGTGATGACTGCTATTGTATGTTTGGTGAGGTTAACTATTGGAGAATCCATACAGCCGACCCTAACTTGTTTGGGATTAAGGCTTGTTGTTGTTGTATTTGGACAATTAGGACTTCTCTTCCAAATTCACTTATCTTAAATGGGAATTCCTCTATCTATCGATTCTATTAAAAATAAATTAACATTCCATGCAAAGCATAGATATAAATCTAGTTCTATTATAAATCTATCTAGCATATAGCCTGCTGTATTGAGGCGACGTTCATAGAGTGCATTCATCAATATTTGGTTCAGTTTCTTGATTGCTTATTGCAAATAATTTGTGTAAAATCTATTGTTTAATAAATTGATGATACAAATACTGAATTATCCCCAGATAATCCATACGAGACTGCTGATAAGTGGCTTCTCAAAGAGAATCTTCCCCTGTCCTATCGTCAACAGATTGTGGAGTTCATACTTCAGAATTCTGGACAAAAGGGTGCTGCTCTTGATTCATCATTCCGTGACCCCTACACTGGTTGTAAGTATGATTTCACGTTGGTTCTATAATGGGACTGTTGTTGCTTTTGAGTTTTTTTTTGGGTTATTATTGTTCCCTTCAGATGATTACTATTGCCTTTTCTTAAATTCCAGCAAGTGCTTATGTACCTGGACAACCATCCAGCTTCTCTGGTATGCATCTGTTTTTCTTAGTTTCTCTGCCATTGGGGTTAGATGACTCTAATAAATAAATTTGTATCTTGTTTATGCTCAGCTGTTTCATCAAAGCCTACTTTCAAGCATATCCCTAAGGTAGGCCCTTAAAGCTGGTATTGGTATTTGGGATGTATGAACCTCTCTTTCTGTGTTATCCTCTGCATTTACAAATTTTCTTTCTTTTTCTCCCCTTTGTTACTTTAAGATAAATGTAACAAGGAATATTTATTGGTGCTGAGATGGGATGCCACTAATTTTGTTGGTAATCTCCTTATATATACGATGATTTTGTTGCCAGAAAGGAATGCTAGTTTTTGATGTGGCACAATTTGATGGGATCCTGAAGAAGATAACAGAATTCAATAATGCTCTTCTCTCTGACCCAGTATGATGTCCTGCGCTTTTGCTTTTGATAGTTTCTTTTTAGTCAATGATGTTCGTACTTCTATAATAACTTCATTGAATGTGTTGCTTCCGTTATTTTTGAAGGAGAAAAAGAACTTGTCTTTGTCAGAGCTTGATATATCCAGACTTGGTGCAGTTGTTAAGATTTTGAAGGACGGTTCACACTATCATACTAGCAAATTTGCAGATGCAGACATTTCTTTGTTGTTGAAATTGTTAATGTCTTGGCCAGTGGCAATGATATTTCCAGGTCAGCAAACATTATATGTAATGTTTAATGTCTTATTTATTCATTCTTTATTACGATCCCATGTGCATTACCATCCTTTTTGTGGCGTTAAAAGTTCAGTTGAGCTGTCAGTGATGAAGAGCTATTGTCCAAGAAAAAAGCTGATATGTGTCTGGCTTTTGGCTATTAATCCTTTTTTCATCCTTGTGAAAGAGCATACTTAAACTAATTCATCCTAGGGATGAAGTTATATTTTTGGAAAGTTAATGAAACAGTTAATCTATATCTGCTATTCAAGTAAAATGCTTTATTTCTGGATTACCATTTAATTTTGGCAGAAGGTGCAATTTGCCTCTGTATTTGGCTGCTGGAGTCAATTTACCCAGATTTAAATTCTTGTGTCAATTAAACTACAAACTTCGACAAAAAGTGCCATTTTTCCCATTATGGAAAGCCTGTTAAGGATACTCTTGAATGGCAGATGCAAAATAGATTTGAAATTGGAAAAAAAAAAAGTAAAAAGAAAAATTTGATGGAAAGTGCAACAGTTATAAACGTGGAGAGATACTCTCTGCAAGAATTTCTTTTCTGCTATTTAATCATATATGCTTTCAATCTTAACAAACATTTAGAAAGATCATCTGCCTACTTTGTGGAGTGTGTACTGACTAATTATTAACATGTAATTTGATCTCAAGTTTCTATATATTTCTGGTTTAGAGCTTAACGCCTAACAAGAAAAAAATTGTGTAGCTCTTTCTGTGTCAGAGAAGTTTGCTCGCTAGCATCCTTAGCAATGACAACGAGTAAGAATACATGTTAAACTCTGTAATGCCTAAAACAAAATAATCCATTACCATAATTTCCTTTGTTCAAATTTTGATGCCTTTATCTTCCTATTCCAATCTCGTAACAACAATGGAATGGATGCAAGGGTTTCTGAGGAAAAGGGGTTTCGCTTGTGTTTATGGTGTCTTAGAGGAAAGACGTGGAAAATCATACTCGTTTGTATAGCTATTCCTTACCCTTCTTTTGTTGTGGTAAGAAATATTGATATTTCCATCAAATTTATTCACAGTGAATAGTCCTCCACCTTCCTATCTATTCACTGTTCTTTATATTAAAAAATTAGTTCACCAATTGCTCCCTTTCTGTCAACCTAGTTTGTGATCCATGCATTTTCACTTTGGGCAAAATGACATTTTTCATCTAAGTTGGTGGTTAATTGACATGCGGTTGAATCTGGCTAATTTGACTCCTTAAGCCAAGTAAAAGGGGTAAATTGCACTCTCTGCCTTTAATTTTCATGCAACTTTTTCATATCTGGCTTTCTTGGTACCAGTTATGGTTCTGCTTTTCCATTATATGTCTTTCACCTACCAGGTATCTTTTACCAATTTTGCAGTTATTGATATCCTGAGGATGATGGTTTTACACCCAGATGGGGCAAGTTTACTTCTCAAGCATGTTGAAGACGGAAACAGTAAGACTAACGTGTCCTAGGATCCTGATGTGTTTTTCAAACATGATTACGGAAAAAAGCTTCCAAAATTCAGAATTATGTGGAATTTTTATATTTATTGATAAGGCTTTATGAAATGGCCATTAACCTTAGTTTCTATTGTTCAAGTTGGAAATGAATCCACAAACATACTCATTGCTAATTGAATGACAAGATCTTATTGTTGGGATAATTGTTTAGTTTTTTTTTTTAATTTTTACTGTGGAATTTCTGCTTTATCAGATATAATATTAGAAGTCATTAAGAGAGTTACAGCTGGTTCGCCTCTACCCCCAAACCTTTTAACCAGCATCCGTGTGGTAGTTAATCTATTCAAGAATTCAGGCTATCATAACTGGCTATCAAGGCATCGGAGTGAGGTAAATAATGCTTTTTCTGATGTCAAAGATTCTACATCTAATGCAATGTTTTTTTTTTTTTTGTCATTGTGATCATTGTCAACATTTTTATCTGTACAAAATAACCATGAAATTTGTCATACTCAATGGAAATTGTACTTGCTCGGTTCTTTTTCTTCCCAATCGTATGTCAAATGGTGATTTCTGATCGACATGCAGATTCTTGATGCATTTTCTAGTTGTTATTCATCAGCAAACAAGAATTTGCAGTTGTCTTATTCTACCTTGATCCTCAAGTAAGTAACTTTCTCAATTGCTCACAATTTTCTGAACTGCCAGTATGCCAATTCACATCAGTCTTCAAATATATGTTGTCAATTTTATATAGATTCTTATATTGCATCCAGGTTTAGAAATGATCCCTTACCATTTGTGCCGTTATATTTGTTTCACAGTTATGCTGTGCTGTTGGTAGAAAAAAGAGATCAAGAAGGACAATCCCAAGTTCTTTCAGCGGCTCTTGAGGTATGGCCTTATTTGATTATTTTGAACATTTAATGAATCATATATGTTGCTATCATCCTCCTAATGTGAAATATGATGAATGGAAAATTGGGACCTATACTTTGAATCAAAGTGGATGGCAGTGGGGTGGGTAATTGTGGGTACCCGCTCAACTCCGTTTGTACTCAAATCTATCGTCCTCCTAATATGAAATTTGATGAATGGAAAATTGGAGCGAGTAGTGCTAAATGGGTAATGGGGTGGGGAGGGTAGCAAATTTTTACTACCTGTTACTGGGCTCTGCAAGGCAGGGCAGGACATTTAATAGGCAATGGGTACCCACTGCTTGTTGAAAGCCCACCGAATAAAAAAATATAAAACCTTTTTAAACTTGATTGAAAATTAAGTACACTGTTATTCAATGATGATCTTGTGGCTTTGGTTCCCACAGATTGCTGAAGACGAAAGTGTAGAAGTTGATTCAAAATTTCGAGCATTTGTTGCCATTGGATCACTGGTATCGTACGAAACCTTTTTAATCTATAAAATGTCTTCAGCATTTTACTAGTTATATAGTGTCTTAACATGATCATATAGGTGGTGTGGTTTTCTTTCTCTTTGCCAACTACCAAGCTAAATTTAGGAAATATGTTTCTAAATGAATCCTTTCCTGTTTTTTTTACCTTACTTAAAGCTGGGGCTGTAAAGTGTGCCGAGTCGAGTCGAGCTGAGCTGAGCTCAGAAAAATTTTGCAAGCTCAAGCTCGAGCTTAGCTCATTTAGAAATAGCCAAACTTGAGCTTAGCTCTGGCTCGGCTTGATAAGCTTAAATATATGAAGTTCGAGCATCTGTTCTATAAGTCGAAACATCTTTTTGTTATATATTAAGTAATTCCACAAACAACTTCGATAACCCAAGCTCACAAGCGGCTTGGCTCGTTTACAACCCTATAATGATAGCTAAACATTTAACTTTCACTATTAAGGTTTGAAGATTGAACATCTTTGGGTCTTTAAATATTAAATTGTCGGCTGGTTGATCACCACAACTCCTGCTGGGATATGTGTCGTTCTGTTACTTAGGATCTCAATTGAACTTATATGCTTTGTGCTTAGCATGTTCATGCACATTGATTAGTTAAAGAAGTTGAGGTGCTTTGGACTTGAAGAAAGCTTCTTTTTTCCTTTGAGAGTAAAAGAAATGTCGAGATTTTAAAATTGAAGTCAACGATTACCTCCTTTTAACGATTAGAAAAGAAGATGCTCTGAACTATTGCTGTTAAAGTATTTTACGCATATTTTTCATATTTCTTTGTTTTGCCTGTGGCATATCTAAGTTGCTGCATTGTTCAGTAAAATATTTTGTGCTCATCCCAATACGAATACAGATGCTTGAAGGTCTGGTGAAACAAATAGCATTGGACTTTGATGTTCTGAACATTGCTAAAACAGTGAAGGCTTCAAGAGAAAAAAAGTTAGCTGAAGTTGGAGTTGACATTGAACTGTTAGCGAAACAGAATTGAATCTGTAAGATTCTCTCAAGCTTAGCTTTTAATCAACTAACTTTGAAATGTATGTCACACTTCAGTAGATATGTAATACCTGCTTATCTGCTCATATTGGTGCGGTAAGCAACTTCTGAATTCTGGTTTTTAGTCCATATTGTCAGCTTTCTGTTCCAGTTCAGGTGTTTTATTATCCAAATGAGAATGGTAATCATTGAAAAATGATAATGTGCCTTCTTAGTACCTTCATTTATGTTTTATTGTGGATTGTCATGCAATTTCTGAAGTGAATTAGATATTCCCTGCCTGCACAAGATGCATAAGAAAACACATGAAATCACACTTACAACCGCAATTGGACATTAGCAAGGATAGGGTGCTAAAATGACAAATTTAGTATGCTTTAAAAGAAACATCCGTTTGATATATTTCAATACCATGGAATGTTATCCATATTGAACATGTTTGCACTACCTACGGACAAGTGGTTTGCGCTGTTTTTTTTACTGAATTCATTTCTTTAAAGCAATGCGTTGACAATTATGTTCTTATCTGCATTTGTTCTCATTTTCAGGGTTGGCATGGCAATCAACAGCAACAAGGGATTCAAAAGGAACTTAACAACATGAATGCTTTCTTCATCCTTCAGTACAAGCAGGAAACCAATTGAAGCAGTCATGATATTCACATATATGCACAATTGAACATTGATTTTGCAGTAGGCAGATCCATTATTTAAAACGAATTTGCCGCATGCTTGAAACTTTGGGACAAATTGCTAAATCTCAACTGAAAGTTGTATAGGAGGGAAAAAAAAGAAAAAGAAAAAGAAACAGTTAGTAGTTGAATTCGGATCCTGCGAGTGTATTATACCTTTCAACACAAAGGAAATCAAATTCATTTACAATTGAGTTCTGAAATTTGTTTGATTGATTTATGTTTCTCTGCAGAGTCGTGTTACTAAGTTTCACGTATACTGTTTTGGTGCTTAAAGAAAATTGGAGTTTCTGAAAGCAATATATTTACACATCTGAAATTGCATACAAAATATTTACTTCCATTTTGCATAGAATCTTTGATCACTCCACATTAACATTCTGTTCAACTTGATGTGAACATTTCTCTGTTTCAAATGCAGATGTCTAGGAATTATCCTTTTCTTCAAGCTAAATCCAACATATTGTGGAAATTCTTTCAACTCTTCTACGCTTCTCTCCATCTCCCCAAGCAAGTAGTCAATTTTTGGCCTCAAATTATTTTCAATGTTATACCCAAATATTGCTGGAATTCTTGCACAAAAAATTTCTGCCTCCTTGCGGGAAAGACCTAAACTTCTCATAAATTTGACTTTGGAATGTAATTTCTCCACGCGGGTATTCAAAATTTTTGCATTTAGTTTACTTGGGACATTGAGTTTTGTTATCTTCAATTGCCTAAGATAATTAAGGGTAGGTTTAAGACAATATTCCACATTAGAAAAGAGGATTTGTGGGCAATTAAGGATAAAAAATCTAGATTCTTGAAGTGAAGCATTTAAATCACTAGTCAAAAATTGGAAAACAGGGTCAATATCATTTGGGTCAAAGTCAAGGGAAAAGAGTTGAGGGTAGATAGAAGTGAGTTTGGAGAAATCCGTGTCCTCAAAGCCCTTTGATTTGAAGAAATTGATGGTGGTGATGAAGTGGGTGAGGACATTAGGAGAGGGAAGGTGGTGTAGTTTAGTGTTGAAATGAATCACACCAATGGACTTGAGGTACCGAAGATTTTCATGCTTAGTTGTGTTGAATTTAAGGTAAAGAGGATGTTTTGAAGGAGGAGAGACAGAGGGTTTTAGGGTTTTGGGGGCTGAGTAGGAAGAAAAAGCTTGCAGAGATGAAGAGCAGAACATTTGGATGGGGTTATGGAGGGAGGAGAGGATGTTAAGAAACTGCAATTTGCAAGTGAGGAGAGTTTGGGTGGTGGGTACCGAGTATTCTTAATTATGGAAAGATAAGGTTTTTTTTTTTTTTTTTAATATAAAAAATAATGGGTTTATTTATTTATTTTTAAGTATTGGATACATTGTTTTCTATTTTGATAATTCCTTCCCCCAATATTTGTTATATAAATCGTAAATTTACATTAACCTCCTAACTTCATTTATAATAACCTTTATTACCTCCGTATAGATGAAGAGTGTAATTAATATTATAATTCATTATTATTTATGCCTTCCATTAAAGGAGAAAAA
>CATIWJ010258755.1:0-21137 GCA_949640765.1 Croton laevigatus | reverse complement strand
TGATAAACAATAATTACTGTAGAATTGTAATTCTCACCTTTTACGTTGAGATGAGTTGTATTATATAGTGTTTGTATTTTACATGATAACTCTAAGTTGTTATACGAGATATACATTGTTTACATCTTTTAGGATTTAGCTCTATCACCGAAGATAAACTTCATCCTTTCCTAACATTTTATCCCTATATTTTTTGAAATTGAATTAATTTGTCCCTATATTTTACAAAATAATCTACTATTTGTCCATGCGTTTTAAAAAAATTATACTATTTTGTCCATTCTCGTTGGAAAATATTGACAGAAATTAACAAGTTATATCTCATCCGAATCTTTTTTTTTCACACTAATTACAAATATGATATTAATTTTGATTGAAACAACATTTATTTATCGAAAAATCTAAAAAATCATTCGGTTGACTGATTATTTTTTAACTATTTAAAAAAATAGGTGTTATTTTAGTCAAAACTAAAATCATATTTGTACTCAGAGCAAAAAAAAAAAAAATTCATATGAAACTTTACTTGTTAATTTCCGTCACTATTTTAATACAATATTTTTTAGTATAGGACATTTTACTTTAAGAGTCTTAGGCTATTATAAATAGCAATGGAACAATGTACTTGGGTATCAAAAGTCGATCAATGTTTATGAAATTGCTTCTCTTTGTGTCTCTCTGCAATTCTTTTCCCTGATTTCTTCTCTCTATTCTTTCCCTGTTCTTTTGGAATTCTTATCTTTCTATCTTAGTTTCTATTTCAAAACCCTAAATCAACTTTGTACCTCATCAATTAATATCACAACTATCACATTTTCGCCTACGCCAAAGTTGTGCCTAGGCGATGTGGGATCGTAACACATTTTCAGCAAAAAAGGATAAAAAAATATAATTTTTATAATATACGGCGATAAAATAGATTATTATATAAAATATAAAGATAAATTGATTCAATTTAAAAAAAATATAGGAACAAAATAATATTTTTCCCTTAAAATAAAAATGTGGCAATCAATTTAAACAAAACTCTAATTGCTTTGTACAATAAACTTCTATAATTTTTTAAGAAAAAATCTTATAATTATAAGGTGTCCCAATAAGTATGCACATTGATTAAAAAAAAAAAAAAAACTGGAGCTACAGAATTTGATGAGTAAATGAGATTGTTGAATTGAATTATGTCACATCAAATAAAGAAAATAAAAATTTATTATTAAAAATAAAATACAAATGGGACTTCTTGTTCAGTGAGCATTCCATAACATCCGGAAACAATATTTTATTTATTTATATAATACTACTTCCGTTCTTCTAAAATAGAGACCTTATATTGAAATTAGTATTTAAAATAATAGAAAGTTTTGCTATTTTGATAGAATTAAAATCATTTTGCCCTTTGTCATTTAGTAGGTTGGAAAAAATAATTATTTTAAGGTGCATGTTAGACTGGTCCAGAAGGTGGTAGAGAAGATGAAGAAATCACATGATTTCTAACAAAGGATTAGTGAATCACAATTATAGATAGTTAGGTGCAAAACTTGAAAAGCTGCGGCCAACATATTATGCTAATTTTTGTGGGTTAATTGAGAAGCATTGTGAAATGGTACAAATCAAATAGCATATGCACATAATAAATTCAGCTAATTATGAAAAAAATAGTGCACAATCGATCATATAAAATTAGAATGATGCATATATAGGATGGTATTATACGTTTTGCATTCATATTTAAAAAATTAGTCACAATCAAATTACAAAATACGCATAATTCTTAATATAGGCCCTTTTTTTTTTTTGAAAATAAGGAAAATGAAAGAATTAAACTCTCAGCTACACAACACTTGACTCAATTTTGTGTAGTTGGGTGTTAAATTCATTCAATTTCTTTTTAAGATTTAGGCGGTGAAAATTGGAGAGATAATGAAAATATCATTTCTTCATTTTAAAAAAAAAAGTGTATTTTAAGAACTGACCATATTTTTAAAAATGATTGTGGCAAAAAAATATCAAATAAGATTCAACATATGCACCATCTTGGTTACATTTTAATGATTCTGCACCATTTGCATCATAATTTACATACTCATTATGTACATTTTTCATTTATTTTGCCCCATTTACCATCATTTAGATCATCCCCAACCCACTCAATATTTCACACCAAATTTTAGTTTTGGTGTAAATTTTGGTGCAAAATACTCCAACCTAGCACCAATTTAGTGTTATGAATAGTATTACACCAAATTTTGCGTAACAATATTCACTACACCATTTCACTATTTACAATATTTTACGATATATAGAAGGGTGTAGTGAGTTAAAGTGAAAAGAGAGAAGAATTTAATGGAAGAAAATAATATAATATGGAAGGAGAGATGCATTTAAAATTTAGTGTAAAAAATGGTGTAGAGAATGACATTACACAAAAAAATAGTGTAACACCAAATTTAGTGTAAAAAATGGTATTATGGGTTAGAAATCATCTTAGCATGTAATTTTTAATGTATAGCTTTATCAGTTGACCGTATTTTTTCACGTTTTACATCTAAAATATCTATAGCCGTTACCAACTTCTCATCTTCTATAAAACACGAGCATATGCCAATTTCTGCAGTCTATTGACAGTCCCATTAAAATATTTATTTTACCATTATATGCAGATGGTATGTACAAAAATTCTGCACGAAAATATTTGCTCTCTCCTACTTTTGAGAGTTAAATTTTGAGGAGAATAGTAAAAATCTCTTAGCTAGTATTATGTATATATGCTACTATAATTATTTTGAAAATTTAATCATAAATGAATAAAAAGGGTTCAAACCTATTAATTTCTAGAGGAACTTTTTTTTTTTTTTTCGTATCGTTAAAGGTGATATGCATATCCATGTAAATATTTGCTGGACGGAAAATATGAGTTCCGGTTAAAAAGGACCACCGGTCAAAGATTTTTAAAATTTGGATCTTTTGTGTTACAAAATGAAGGTTAGACCCATTATGATTATAAGGGATAAAATTTAGGGATCACTAGTGAAATAGAGTTTTTTTTTTTTTCTTAAAATTAAAAATAGAAACAAACAGCCCCTAAAAATTCCCTTCCATCGCAAAGAATTACTCAGTCAGCTGCACCACCAACTTCACCCGTTCACCGTCTGGCACAGTCGCACTCTCATAGCCAGCAGTTGGTCGTTCTCTGTTGGTGTTGTAGTTGGTTTTCAGTTCGGGTAAGTTGCATTTCCTTGTTGGATTTCAAGTTTCAGTTTCTACTTTTCTTGAATAATATGCCTTGCTTTACTATTTCATCTTTGAAATCTATTCGTTTGGTGATAAGATTGAAATCAATAAACAATTTGTGTTGGGCTATGTGAACTCTGAAGAATAGACTAATATTTGTTTGGTTTTTTTTCCCCATTATTAAGCTATTCAGCCTACTCAATGAAATATTAGGTTTGTGTTAGATCCTTTCTTTACCGAGAAAGTAAAGGAAAATGTCAGCTGCTGGTAGTGTTTGTTTGCCGTGAGAATTGTGAAGGAATAATATATATATTGTAGTGGAAAAAGTAGGAGTAATTATATAGTGATTAAACTTAATAGATAGTTATCTTTGATGTTTGGTGTTTGTTTTCCTGTTTCCATTACCCATAATTGTTTGATGTGCAAATATGTAGTGGCTTAATTGATTTGGACTATTTTTGTGTGACTATTTTTCAGAGTCAATGGTTTTTTGGCCGAATATTTGACCTTTTTTCCTTGGATGTGTGGAATTAAACGCGAATGTATAATATGCCATATAATTGCTGTACCGTTTTTCTTCCTAACTAGGGCTGCAAAAATTCCAGAGGTCTAAATTTGAACCAGGAAGAAAGGCTTGGCTAAGACCAAGGGAAAGAAAAAGAAGAAAATGAGAGGAGGAACAGTACAGATCAATTGGCATGACACAAAACCTGTACTAACCTTAGATTTTCACCCGAATTCTGGTCTCCTTGCCACCGGCGGTGCCGATTTCGATATTAAGGTATTTCTTTCTTCGAAGTTTAGGATTATTCTCTAACTTTTCATTTGTATTTTATTTCCAAATTTGTGGCCAAAGTTTGTTTGGAATAAATGATTTTAGTTTTAAAAAAAAAATCGCACATATTTCATATACAATTTGCACTTTACTGTTTATATATTTCATATACAATTTGCACTTTACTGTTTTTTTTTAGTTTCAAAATTCTTTTGAAATTCTACATACTTCGTTGTACAAAATTAGTTATCCTCAAGACAAATCCTAACAAAATCAGTTGAGTTTGCATGTTAAACTAGTAGAATTTCAAATTTGATTTGACTAAAATTAGTAGAATTACAAAATGAAATATATTTACTGCATTATATCCTGAATTTGGATATTCTATTTCAAGCGTATTGTTAGTAAAATTCCTGAGCAAAATGACTTATTTTGTGTTTGGATTCATATGTTTGAATGTTTTGATGATAAATGTTATAGTTTTGGGATTTAATAAAATTCACTCAAAAGTGCTCAGGATTAAATATGTTGGATTTGAATTACTCTAAAACATGTTTCAAAATAATAGAAAAATATGAAGTTATTAATTATATTAAATAATAAATAGAAAGTGGGCTTATATATTTTTTTTAATACAAAGTGGGCTTATATTTGTGGAGGGAGTATATGTTTTACACTACGGTTTAATCTCCTAGATTTCAGATCAAATGAATTCCGTATTCATTTTTCCTAATAGAATGATTCAATTATTTGGTTAGATGGAGTTCAATTAATAATCAATTTATTTTCTCTGAGTTTGAAGAGAGCACAAAAAATGGAGCAATGCTAATATTTATTTTGTTGTTGTGGAATGTTCAGCTTTGGTTAATAAATTCAGGTGAAGCACAGAAAACAACCCCAACAGCTTCTTACCAAAACAGTCTTTCCTATCATGGTTCTCCTGTTAATTCTCTTCGATTCTCACCATCTGGTAATGAAAATATGATCCTTGCTTTCTTTCTTTATCTCTCTCAAACATGTGATCGTTAATTTTTTAAAAGCTACCATTTGATGTTGAAGCTGATGGGCATCATACAAAATTAATATGCTTTAATTATTGACTTGGCATATAGATTGTTGATGGCTCCAATCTTTTCACATAGTAAATAGTGGTTGATGCCTGCAAAAGACGCTTAATTATTGTCTTGTGTTTTGATGTTTTGAATGATTGAAGGTTATGTGCTATTATTCTATTGAAAATTGTAATTCTTCAATCTTGCATCCCACATGTTCTTTTTTAAGTTTAACCATCTTTTCACTTCTTTGCTTCTACTATTGTTAAGCTCAAGTTGGCATCATTCTAGTTGTATTATATATAATCTAATTGTGGTCTCTTATATGTAACATTACTATACTATGTCCACATATTTTCACCTCACACCATCTCTCATTAAATAACCTGATATCAAACAATCATAATTCTATACTTACTCTTTTTCCTTTTTCGTTTGAAGTAATATAGCTTTTCTATTATGCAGGAGATCAACTTGCCTCTGGAGCTGATAGTATGACTTCAGTCATGTCAATTGTTTGTCTTTCAGATAAGATTGAAAACAATCTGTGCTACTTATTCGAGCAGCTCACATGTTCTTTAATGCAATTTCTTTGCAGGAGGGGAGTTGATCATATGGAAGTTGCATTCCACTGAAACTGGACAAACATGGAAGGTTCTCAAAAATTTATCGTAAGTTGTATCCTTTTGATGCAATCTTTAGTTGCTGCAGGCTTCTTGTCAAGGCCGTTGACAAATCAGATATGAGCTTATTGATTTGAGTGGGATCAAACCTGAGTCATGTTTGAATCATCATTATCTTTTCTTGTGTGAGGCTAAACTTGAATTATCACTTAGACATGTCCATCCGCTCAATTAATTCACCATTCTAGTTGAGAAGAAGAATGTAGTCAAATTTTGAGAAAAGATAAACATTCTCTGTTGAGATTAAGATGTTCTTATCATAGCTTTAGGCTGGAATTTATTTGTTATCAGGTCAAATCAATTATGGTTGAGTATATTTTATCTATCAAACTGTGCATTATGGTTCGTTATAATTTTTCTTCGTTTTGGTTGAGCGGATATTAAATATCAAATAATTATGATCATTTTCTTTTGGACCAGATTTCATCTTAAAGATGTACTGGATCTGCAGTGGTCTCCGGATTGTGCATTTTTGGTCACTGGATCAGTTGATAATTCTTGCATCATATGGGATGTTAACAAAGGCAAGAAAGACAACAAAAAAAACCATAGGGATAGTGATTAGCATGTGAAAGTGGTTAGAATGTTTTAGTTGTTGATGTCTGATATATATACACATATTTTTTTTTTGCATTTTCTTTAGGTTCTGTGCATCAGATATTAGATGGTCATTTCCATTATGTTCAAGGTGTAGCATGGGATCCACTGTCCAAGTATGTTGCTTCTCTTAGTTCTGATAGAACTTGCAGGCTTTATGTTAATAAGCCTGAGACAAAAACAAAAGGTGTTGAGAAGATGAGTTATGCTTGCCAGCATGTCATTTCAAAGGCAGAACAGCCAATAGATGATTCTAAGGTGAGAGAATAACAAGTGTCTCTGTTTGCTGAATACTATAACATGGAATTATTGCTTAAAACGAGTTTCTTGAATGTTCTCAGATGCAGTCTTCAAAAACCCATCTCTTCCATGATGAGACATTGCCATCTTTTTTCCGGAGATTAGCTTGGTCGCCTGATGGATCATTTTTACTCTTGCCAGCAGGTATCAGACATGTTTAATCTTATTGCTATAAGTTATTGTTTTTACATTTGTTTTCTTACCCGCTTTTTACTGGCTATATATAATATAAAATAATCGACATAATTTGAGAGAGTGTTTGTTTTGTACTCTTTAACTTTTGACTTAAAATATTTATTTTAAATTAAAAGTTAATTTTAAAATATGCATTTAAATGTTTGTTAATATTACTCACACTTGCTTTGATGACTCCAAGAGAACTACATAATTCTTATCATCTCATGCATAATAAATGGCAACAACACCTATTGATACGCTGGGCTGTCGAGATAAAAGAGACATTAAAAAGAGATTCTCTATCTACATGTAATTTAACACCCCCGGAAAGTTGGTGCATAGATATGGCTCGTGCCCAACTAGGACATCAAATTATGGAGGAGTTTGCTATTTAGCTCTATGGTAAAAGTTTCAGCTGCTTGATTATCTGAGGTCACATGTAAGCTTCAAAAAACCTAGAATAATCTTTCCCTCTATGAAGTGTCTATCAATGTCAATGTTTTTATTGCACTGGATTCTAGCAATGCCAACAACTTGAACAATGTTGAAGTTTCAAGCTTAGAAAGTTTTAGTTCTTCTTTTAACTTTCTAAGCCATAACAAATTATGGGCTCGTTCAGCTACAACTCTAACTCAGCTTCTATACTCGACTACATCCTTATTGAACAGAAGTTGGGGTTAGAATGGATATACTCGAATTTGAGCTCAAGTCAACTTGATAATTTCAAAAGCAACATTGATTTTAATTAATGTTTATAATATCTGTATACATGAGCTAGCTTGATATAGTTGGCTCTTAAGCTAATGAGCCAATCTCTATAAGCTTATTGAATGAGTTTAATGATTTTTATCAAGTTGAGCCTTGAGTAGCTCACTAGCGACTTTGCCCATTTGCAACCCTGCATCAAACGTGCAATTTTATTTTGTTATCTAATTTTGTTTTCATTACATGATATGGAATTTAAGTCTTAGATATTTTTTTGAAAAATTATGTTTTCCATTCAATGTTCATGGAGCAAATTGATGTTGCAGGTTCTTACAAAATTTCACCTGCTTCAGAGGCAGTGAATACCACTTACGTATTTTCTAGAAAGGACCTTTCAAGGCAAGATATGTCCTGGAGCCTATTGTTTCTTTTATTGACATTCTAAAATGTTTAGTTTTCTTGCTCTATCATTTGAGGTCCTATTTCGCTGAATGCATAAAGTAATACTTATTATGATTTTTTTTAATAGGAATTACCATAATAAATGAAAAGATGTGATCAATTTTCTAACTAGCTTTAGTTTTCCATTTTTATGATTTTTTAGACCTGCTTTATTGCTTCCTGGTGCTAGTAAACCTGTTGTAGCAGTACGCTTCTGCCCTATGGCTTTTAATCTTCGGGGACCGCAATCAGGTATGCACTCTTTTCTTTCTATTCAACAGTGTATTATAGCTGAAGATTAGTGTGATATTAACAAGCGAGCTGAATGTCTTTACTGACTCTTGCAGCTGGGTTCTTCAAGCTCCCTTATCGGTTAGTTTTTGCAGTGGCAACTTTAAACTCATTGTATATATATGACACAGAGGATGCTTCTCCAATAGCAATCTTGGCTGGTCTTCACTATGCAGCGATAACTGACATTTCATGGTGAGTTTGTTTCTGATCACAGTTTATTCCTTTTCATTTACGGATCATGCAAACGGTCATAAGAATTTCGAAAACGGAACTAGGAACTATTGGATTGAGAAGTACTTGTATTACTCAATCATAGCAAAAGAATTAAGTGCTTCTAGTTTTGGTTGATTATCAATCCATATTTTCTGCTATCGTAAAATTTGTGATCAAATGTTTCTGTAGACCAAAATGCACTTTTTGACAATGAAGTAACCAGTACTTTGTTTACAGCTTGAGCATAGTTCCAATGGTCTCTATGCCTACACAATTCTTCTCCTTTAATCTAATATATTTGTCTGAAAACAATTGGTTGAGATTGAAAGAGTTGAATTATGGCTCTAATTGTTGTTTTTAGGTCATCCAATGCACAGTTCTTAGCTTTGTCTTCGCAAGATGGTTTCTGCACTCTAGTAGAGTTTGAAATCGATGAATTGGGTTCTCCTGTCTCCTTATCAGGTTTGCTGTTATTTATTCATGTACTTCAATTGTTTTTATCAATTGAGTCTCTTGCTTGTTTTGGATCCCTTCTCATGCCATCTTTTTTACAATGTTGTAGAATACATGAAAGACACAGCTTATGGGAATAAAATGCCCCTTCCTGTAAAAGAAGACAACACCGTAGTTGAAAAATATACAAATGATTGTTCTGCAACAACAAATATCACAGAAGCAGAAGTAGAGAAACATAGTGAGAAGAAGCAAGCTTCACCAAGCTCAATTAGTAATCCAATTTCAAATAAGCCAGCTAAGAGGCGAATCACTCCTATGGCAATTGATCCAAAATAACTGCCAGATTTATTTTTGGTAAGTCCGCAAATTAGTAATTGTCTTTTGTTATTGCTTTTTGCACAAATATGAGATGCATGACTAGAATCTCACTTTTTCTTTATTCTTGCTAGTAATGTCATATGCTAGAAGCTTTCAATTCTTTTTATTGTAAACATTTCTTAGCAGGGCAGTATCGGACTGAATTGGCTGGAATGCGGAAGTGCCACCGAGATCTTTTGTTTTTCTTCATCTTATTATTAAGTTGTTATTAGGGAAATGGGCTAGTTGTATAGCAGTCAAATTTTTTAACAGATGTGCAGTCATAAGAGCTTCGATGTTTGGGTTCTCTTGCTCTGTTGAATTTAGATGATTCTTATGGCTGCATATATGGTATTGGATCATAGCTACTTGTAGAATTTGAACTAGATGAACAGATAGGCTGATTTCTTTCAATGTTTCAAATTTTGTTTCTAGTTAAAAGAGCAAAAGGAGGCAAATAGAAAGAATATTGACAAAAAACAATTTCTAAGTGACTGTTCATTAAAGAATGAAGTTGGCTTCCATTCTTCTGTCTGTCCATATTATTATTTTGCTTGTTGTGCATTAAAACAGTT
This sequence comes from Croton laevigatus, assembly GCA_949640765.1. Taxonomy (NCBI): domain Eukaryota; kingdom Viridiplantae; phylum Streptophyta; class Magnoliopsida; order Malpighiales; family Euphorbiaceae; genus Croton; species Croton laevigatus. The sequence goes on along the minus strand of CATIWJ010258755.1, from coordinate 11,281 downwards.
GTTTTCAAAGCTAGAAAATGACAATCAGTCTTGGATTAGTCTCTTTGTTTTGTGATATAATTTGTTTTTGATATTGCACAAAATGTGGTTACAGTTTAGAAACATATGGGATGTACTATTATTGTAAAGCCATATGAGATTGAGAACATATAATTAGAGCAGAGAATAAGCAAATGAGTGAAATGCTTTCATTTCCGTGTATAAATGTATTTGTATGTATATACAATTTGGATCAAAACTGTTTGTTACGAAAATTGTCTATATTTACTAATGATTCATAATATTGAGAATGGATAGTCTGATTTTCACTAATTGCCTATAGATAGAATCAAGTTGTTGCTCTGCTTCTTGAATGGTTGATTCCAATGATTCCTACCCTTTCACAACATTTTGAAGTTGCGAATAATTGATATCCTTTTAGGACAGCCAACTGAGCATCAATCTTGATTGGCTTCAACTTCCATTTCACATGAGATGCGCTTGGACTGTAAGATTTTTGAGATAACAGGGAGAAATGTCAGATAAAATAGACTGCAACACTCACAGCTGCTTCTGAGCAATTTCTGTCCCTTTTTATTCAATTTGTGAGGAAGTTAAGAATCAGTTTGTTTAGTTTCCTTCCGGATACCATTTAAGCATCAACCTCACTGCAACTTTTCCCTTACGAAGAGAGAAATGAAGTTGCTGTACGCATTCTTTCATCTGTGAGAAAAAATCTCTAGTGACGCGGCACAAACTCCATGGATCCATCCAATGCTTTTTCAGCCTTGGAGAAGAAGTGAATCATCCGCACACTCCTACAGACCCCTCAATTTTTGAGTTATGGATTGAGAATGTGATGCCTTCAATTTGGACAATTGGTCTTCAACACTAGGAGTAAGAGGATGAGACTGAGCGAACGAAGATGATAACCTTCCATTTTCAATGTTTTCTTCTCTAAGCTTTGTAGATATGTATAAAGATTTGTTTGTTGTTGTGTTATGCCATTTCTTTGAACCTCTTCATCATACATACAAGTAGAACTTGGCATATTCGCGAAGTTGATCTAAATCAGGTGTCATGTTCTAAGTCTGTTGTGCTGTTATTAAGCAATATGATCTTAGAAATTATATGTATATAAGATGGAGGTTGAGTGCATGCATTTCATGCAATATTTAATTCTATAATCAAATGAAAATGACAAGAAGAGCCTTCATCGTCAACTTTCATGAAGATGCTTGGTGTGAGGGAGCAACCAGAATCATGACAGCCTTGATTATGTATAAACTCCATGCGTTTTGCAGATCAATCAAATTACTAATAATGCAAAATCTTGTTTATTAAACATTAGGCATGATCCACCTACATTGCTTCTTTCATTATTATATCGTCCAAATACTGATATGAACATGGCAGACATTTTTCATAAAATCATTAACTCCAAATAATCACCATTTTACACTAATTTCGTTTTGAGCATGTAAGTTTCATATTTTATGAACAAAGAAAATAAAAAATTATGCAGTTTGATTAAGAGTTTAATTCCTTTGGGATTCAATTATTTTCCATGAAGAGATAAAATAAAATTGATATTCCACTCAAGCCTCACAATCTTAACACATTTGAGGAAAGAGATTGAATGAATCTAAGTTTGCTTAATAATCAACCAATAAAAAACAGAAGATAAGAGAATTGTACTGAATCTGAGTACATTTGTATTAATTACAGAAGATAAGAGAATTGTACTGAATCTGAGTACATTTGTATTAATTTTCATATTCTGTATATTTGGATCAAAACTTTTATGTTACAAAATTGATGGTATGAACATCTCTAATTACTCAAAATATTGAGAAGGGATACTCTGGTTTTCACTAGTTGCCTATATGTGCACTCTAGTTCTTCCTCTGCTTCTTTAATGCTTGACTCCAATGACTCCAATCCCTTCACAACATTTTCTAGTTGTAAATGTTTGTTGTCTTTGCTTGTTTTTAAGGCAAGTAACTCAGCATCAATCTTCTCCGCTTCATTGACTTCTGCTTCACATGAAACGCGCTTTGATTGCCATAATTTTGAGATGATAGAGGTCTTTGATTTCGTCTTTGGCTCAGCAATGAAAGATAAGATGGACTTGAATGAATCAATGCTAACTTCCTCAACCTCTCGTAGAATGCTAATCGTGTTAGAGTTTTCCTTTTTCTTTAAATTTCTCATAGACTTGGAAATGAGTTTGTTGAGCTTCTTTCTTGATGCCATATATGCATCAACTTCACTTGTCAAACTAGTGACTCCACCTTTTCTTAGGCGAAGAGATAATTGAAGGTCTTGCACATATTCCTTCATCTGTGAGAAAAAGTCTCTTGTGGTGTCGCACAAATCCAATAGCTCTATGGATCCATTTAATGCATTCTCACCGAAATTGTTTCGGGAGATATCTTGTTGGGTGCTTGGCAGTTGAATCAAATCATCAACGCGCTCAAACAAAGCTTTTATGCCACTTAGTTTTTGCCCAGGTGATGAAGATTGTGACGCCTTCAACTTAGACAGTTGCTCTTCAATGTTTACTGTTAAAGGATGAGATCTGGTTGGGAAACTGGTTGAACGAAGATGAGAGGCAGCCATTGTTTTTACCTTTTGTAGGAGAAAGACTCTCAAGGATATATTTACAGGATGTCTTGTACCTTTGTTATTGTCTAACTCATCACAATGAACATCTTATATATAGAAGGGAAATACAACTTAAACAAACAATCTTCCGTTCTTGATCTAAATTATCTGTCATGTCCTGTTGTGATTAAGCACAATGATTAAAAAATTTCAAAATTAGATGTATGTGCCTCCAAGATTCCAAGACATAAAAATTAGCATCAAATTATATAGAATTAAGATAATGAAAATAAGTAACAGTTTAATGTTGGCACTTGATAGAGGGTTTTGTTGTCTGTTGGCATGTGCAGAATTCAAATAAAATATTTGCATGCACGAGGGGGCTGATGAAGCTGCATTTGCTTCCAGTACATTAATATTTCTATCTTCTCTGATTCTGCAACCCAATTGATGAGGACGCTCTGCGACAACTCTGGTTGGATGGGCGGTTGTTAGGGACAAGTAGAAACCTAACAGCCTTGCTTTTATATCATTTAGACGCTATCATGCATGTTTATCTGATCTCTTTAAATGAATCTGGTTGATCAAATACAATGCAAGATCCACCTATACAGCTGCAAATCAAGCTTACCTGAATTTTTTTTATAAAAAACAATTAGAAAAAGGCCATATTTCAATATAAATAAAATAAAATAAAATTCATATGAGGTGGGTTTCAATTTACAATTGTTTAATTTGAGTCTAGCAGAAGTCTTATTCTATCTATATTCCATCAAAATGAGTCACACGGTTGCAATATAAACTACAGAAATGATAATCTTGCTAAAAGAAGTTCTTCAACTGGCTCATCAATAAGTCAACATCATTTACAAAAAAGTAACCATTTAGGAAACAAGCAACTCCAATTTATTGCATCATGTAATACAACTAGATTAAATAGATGAAAGAAAAATTACGGCTGTAATGAATAGCGACTTATAAATATTTTATATATGAAGAATTTCCATCAGTGTTCAAGGAATGGTACTAACAATCAATGAGGATGATAAGTCATTCATCTGCAATATAGAAACAGGTTCATCAAATCCAAATCCATTGTGTTATTTTATGCAGTGGCAAACACAATAGCTTAAAACATTAGAGAAAATGGAAATTGAGGGGAGTAAAGCAAATGTAGCACATATATTGTAGTAAACGGGATCTTTAAAAGAACAGGCTTCTGTCAATTCATTCCACAGATAATTATGATGAACATGCCTTTTATAGTTGCGGCTATGAAGACATCCTTATTCAAAGTTAAATATATAATAAAGGCAACAAATTTAAGGAGAAATTGTTGAAAGTGTATTAGTATTAACATGGATTTACATGTGTTTGTATGATATATACAATACGGGACAAAGTTGTATGATACAAAATTTTGATTGAATCAACACCACTAATGATTCACAATGTTGAGAAGGGAAACTCTGGTTTTCACCAATTTTCGATAGACACATTCTAACTCTTCCCCAGCTTTTTGGAGGCTTGACTCTATAGCCTCCAATCCTTTCAAGATATTTTGCACCTGATTGACATCTTTTCTTGACTTCAAAACAAGCAATTCAGCATCAATTATCTCTATTTCATTGGCTTTAACTTCCTCTTTAGACGATACATGCTTCGATGATAATAATTTTGAGACAATGGACCAACCAGAGGGCTTTGATGTTGACTTTGACTGCAATATAAAAGATAAGATGGACTCAAACATGGCTAGAGTAGTTTCTTCAGCACCTTTTAGCATTGTAGTCCCATTCTCCGAATCACTGTAATTAGCCAGAAGGGTTGTTCTAGATTTCTTCTCATTTCTCCTTACACTTTTTAGATACTTACGAATCACTTTAGTTAAATTTTTCCTAGATACCATGTATGCATCAACTTCACTCAAACAGGATTCTGTGCCTCTTGTTCTTCTGATAGATGATTCAAGTCCTTGCACACATTCCCTCATTTGCAGCACAAAATCTCTTATGGTGCTGCACATATCCAATAGGCATGACGATCCATTTAAGGCCTCTTCTACATGTTGTTTTTGGTGGTCATGAGAAAGTTTTTGTTGTGTGTTTGGCAGCTCAAGAAAATCACAGACAGACTCGTATAACTCCTTAAGGCAAGCCAATTTGAGGGCTATTGATTTGGAATCGGAATTCTTCAACTCATGTAGTTGCTCCTCAATTCTTACGTTAAGGGGATGAGATGTGGAGGGCAAACTATTGGAACGGAGGTGAAAAGAAGCCATGTTTATTTTTTATTTTGTTACAGAAGGAAGAGTATATGAAATTGCAGTTGGTTTTGGTGCCTAAGACACCCTATTCCATTTGTTAAATATAAGGAAAGAATCAAAAGCTTTTCCATTTAGAATTGAGATCTATATTAGCTGTAATGTTTGCAAGATTGGAGACCTCATCATTGTCTTGTGGAAATAATTTGAAGAAAATGATTCCTCATGGAATGAATTTAAATAATAGAGTCACATCCAAATTCAATGCCTTTTCCCCAGAGCTCCCAGACAGAAAGATCAGAATCAAATTATACAACTACCATTAGGCAATTAAAAAGCATGAGTAGAGCAATAATGGAACAACAAGAATTATAATATAAGCATGCATGAGCAGAATGCAACCATATTCACTGGACATGCAAAAAATGATTGACATATTTTTTTAGGAATCAAATTGCAAGAAGAATGGCATTATTGACTTGAGCGATATAAATATAAACAAAAAACCAGTGAATGGCATGACAAGAACCAACAAACTAGCACTCTAATGTTTACTGTTACTTTTGGCCTCTGCCCAACAAACATAGAAACAAAATTTAATTTTCATATACTTATTCTCAAGAAAAAAAACTTTTCATACATTTACTTGAAAAAGGAGAGAAGGAAGAATATATGAGATATTGTATATTGGGACACTTATTGTGGGACAGAGGAAGTATTATGTATGAGGCTACTTGATTTATGCTTTTAAATTTCCACGCAGAGGTGATAAGTAGGGGTGTCAAACAGATCGTGTTGTGTCGGGTTCGTGTTCGTGTCAAGCAGGTTCGAGTTGAAAACTCCCCAACCCTGATCTGATCTGTTTAGATAAACAGATCAGAAAACTCAACCATGATCTAATCTGTTTAATAAACAGGTTAAACAGGTCGACATGATCTATTTAAGCTTTTTTTCTTTTTTAAGATAAAAGGGTTAAACATGTCAATTTGAAACCCATTTAACCTGCTAATTTCATGTTGACCCTAATCCATTTAACCCATTTAACCTTATTTCAATATTAAAGCCTAATTCAAAATCAAACATCATTAATTTTATATACTTTTTTTTTAACAAAATAAATTTTATATACATACAGGACATAAAATAATAATAATAATAATTATTATTATTATTATTATGAATAGTAAACATGTTATACAGTCAATCTGCGAGTTGAGTTTTTCAACCTGAACCTAACCCATTTATTTTCAGGTCGGGTTCGTGTTGACCCATTTAATTAAACAGGTCGAAAATCTCAACCCTAACCCGCTATTAGCAATCGGGTTCGTGTCGGATTAGCAGGTCGTGTCAACTTTTGACACTCCTAGTAATAAGTGAGGAAAGAGCTGAATTAAATTGGTTTGATTAAAAGTTCCACTTGGTAGAGTAATAATTTCTAAATTAGACCATTAAATTTTACAATGAATATTGGTTTTGCTGGAAAAATATACACTTGTGCCAAATTTGTCACAGTTATGAACCTAATCCTAAAATTTTTTCGGTTAATCGGGCCAACCTGTCGGACCAAAACCCATTTAACATCTCTGTTACTATAAAATGAAACATGCGTGCCAAATTTAGCACACTCATATTTTATACTGTACATAGGCCTAGTACTTTTGCTGTAAAAAGATACACTTGTGCTGAATTTGGCACATTTGTGTCTTTATACAGCATAGAGTCCATTTTATTTTGTTCAAGGTTCTTTCTCTGTTGCTAATGGCTATTTCCTTTGGTAGAAGGGGCTTTGTAAATTGTATTATTCGCATAATTAGTGTAAAACTGATGTGGTTACATCTTTGGCTATTTCCTTTGGTACCAGGAGTCTCATTGGACAAAACATTAACACAAGTTCTTTCATAAACAACTAATTAAGATCACTTGAGGTGAATTGATAAAAATTAACTAGCCAATATGAAGAACTTGGAGTAAATTTCGGTATATTTGATTAACTCTTTTATATTATATACATTTTTATACATACAATTTGGATCAAAATTGTATTTTACAAAATTGATGGCAACAACACCTCTAATTATTCACAAGAATTAGAAGGGATACTCTGATTTTCACCATTTGCCTATATAAGCACTCAAGTTCTTCTTCAGCTTCTTTAATGCTTGAGTCTAATGACTCCAATCCTTTCACAACTTTTTCAAGTTGCAAAGGTTGGATGTCTTTGCTTGATTTCAGGTCAAGCAACTCAACCTCAATCTTCTCAACTTCATTGACTTCCACTTCAAACGAAACGGCCTTTGATTGCCATAATTTTGTGATGATAGAGGACTTTGATTTCATCTTTGGCTCCGCAATGAAAGATAAGATGGACTTGAATGCCTCAACACTAATTTCCTCAACATCTCTTAGAATGCTAATCGTGTTAGACTTTTCCTTTCTCTTCAAATTTCTCAAAGACTTGGAAATGAGTTTGTTGAGCTTATTTCTTGATGCCATATATGCTCCAACTTCACTTGTGATGCAAGAATCTCCACCTTTTCTTATGCGAAGAGATAATTGAAGGCCTTCACACATTCCTTCATTTGTGAGAAAAAGTCTCTTGTGATTTCGCACATTTCCAACAGCTCTATAGATCCATTTAATGCATTCTCTCCAAATTGTTTTGAGAAAGATCTTGTTGGGTGCTCGACAATTGCAGCAAATCATCAACAGACTCGAACAAACTTTTTTGACCCCTTAGTTTTTGGCCATTGATGAGGATGGCAATGCCTTCAACTTGGATAGTTGCTCCTCGACGCTTACTTTTAAAGGGTGAGATTCAGCTGGCAAACTATTTGAACGGAGATGAAGAGCAGCCATTGTTTTTTTCCCTTTTATAGAAGAAAGGTTCTCTCAAAGGATATATTTACAAAATGTCTTGAGTTTTGGTTATGGTCTAAGCTATGAAATTGAACGGCTTATATAGCAATCTCATCTTCTTGATCTCGATCTAAATTGGCCGTCATGTTATGTTTTGATGAAGCATTGTGATTAAAAAATTCAAGAACCAAGAGACAAAAATCAGAATCAAATTATATAATATAGCATGCATTGAGATTGAGTCGTTCCATCTAATAATTCCATTAACATATTGAAAATAGGTAATAGTTTAATGTTGGCACCTGATAGAGCTGTTTCCTGCTTTGTTTGCATCTCTGAATAAACTTCCATAAAATAATTGCATGCACGAGTGTGAGAGAGCAAGAAGAATCCTGACAGCGTTTCTTTTATATAAATTAGACACTTTCATGCGTGTGTGTAGCTGATTCCTGCACATAAATTTGGTCGACCTACATTGCAAATATTCAAGCTCAGGTTAGTTCTTTATACGAACCAAATAATCAGTGGAATATGGCAAGACTATATTTCAATACATAATAAGCTAAAATTCGCAAAGGTGTGTTGAGCCTATAATATTTGCAATTATTTAATTTTAACTCAAGATAGATTCCTAAATACAATCTAAAATTAGTGCAAAAAATTTACATGCACGAGAGGGATGAACACGGATTGATAAGAGGAACTGACAACTTTCAATGGGATGCCCAGTGTGAGGGAGCAAAAAGAGAATTCTGACAGCTTTGCTTTTATATAAACTACACTTCAATGCATGTTTAGCTGATTCCTGCACACGAATTTGGTTGACCAAATGCAAAGCATGATCCACCTACATTGCAGATATTCAAGCTTAGGTTACTTCTTTGTATGAACCACATAATCAGAGGAAGATGACAAGGCCATATATTATGATCATTGATAGTGCTTGCTAGGGTCAATGATTAATGAAATGTTGGTTTAAAAATTGGAAACTTTGGTTTTCACTAATTTTCTATAAACACGATCTAACTCCTCCACTGTTTCTTGGAGACTTCACTCCATAGCCCCCAATCCTTTCAAGATATTTTGCAGTTGATTGATGTCCTTGCTCGACTTTAAGACAAGCAATTCTGCATCAATTGTCTCCATTTCACTGCCTTCAACTTTGTCTTTAGATGATACATTCTTGGATGACAATAATTTTGTGAAAACAGACCAGCCTAAGGGCTCTGAGTTTGCCTTTGACTGCAACATGAAAGATAAGACGGACTCGAACACAACTAGACTAACTTCCTCGATTCCTTTTAGCAATGTAATGATGTTCACCGAATCGAAGTTATTTGTCAAGGCTGATCTTTTGCAATTCTTTTCATTTCTCTTTACATTGTTTTAGATACTTCAGACAATATTTTCTGGAGAACATGTATGTATGTATCAACTTTATTAAAACAATAATTTACACCTGAATTTTACATGATTCAAACATATCCAACAGCCTAAAAGATCCATTCAGTCTCTCCTCCATAAGTTGTTTTTGGTACTCATGAGAGAGAGTATGTTTGACATATTAAAGGTAGAAAATTTGAAAATCAAAAGCATTAACTTGAGCAAGCGGTATATGCAACAATATAATATATGTAAAAATCAGTGAATGCCATTACTAGAAGCTGCAAGAATCGGCAAGCTAGTGGTTTATGTTACCTCTAGCCTTGCCCCAATAAAACAGAGAAACTACTCAGAATTTGAAGTTTCTTATCAGGAGAAGATTGAAGCGCGTAATCACCGTCAAACTTGTAGCGTTGTGATTTTTCTAAATAAAACTGTCACTGAGAGCTTACAGCTTTCACGCGAATACCATTGTATCTTGATCATTAGCCGAACTTAACATTAATAGAAAACGCAGGATATCGTTCAAAACGACAGAACACTGTCTGTCTGTCAACTGGATCACAAGAAGTACAAATCCTTTGCACATAGGATAAATAGCGTCAATTTTTTCAAAGATAAATAACTCGAAATTCGTACTAAATCTTTGTCCTTGGATCGGATGGGATTCCGAAAATATTGCAATTCTTGTTTCTTGGTTTAAAATGTATATTTTCTTTACGGGCAAATTAAGCTGAATGTTAGACAAAGCCAAATATCATAGACTTGAGAATAATTGTCATAAAAGGTTTACTAAACAGTAAGCACTAATAATGGCCAAACCTCAAGACAAAATAATAAATTTTCCTTATATATATAATAATAATTTGGAGGTTGAAATCCAAAAACTCAAAAAAAGACAATACCAGCAAGTGAAACTGTATTACCACCAATCTTCCCAATCCCACACCAGATGGAAAAATGAAGGCTGAGCGAAAGAAACAACTTGGTGACAAAATTACTCCTCCATTGCTTGATTTTCTTCCTGCGAGACCTTGATGCTGACCTTGACCTTTGGTAAAGTAAGAGAGGGCTCTTCTTGAAGCACTGATGGAGTTTTGACCAAATGGATAGACTGCTCCAATTCCTTCCTTGCCTCTTTCCTCTCCTTGGGCTTCCTCACCTTCAACCTGTCCAGATTTACAATAATAACAAGCCTTAGTTTCAAACAAGTTAGGGCCAGCTGCATGGATACTCCAACGGTTAAGCTCACAAAACATAACAATAACAAGTTTAGGTACCTATTTTCGATGTGTTTGGCTTGCCTATCAGATCTGACTTTATCGATCTTCTTAATAGCCTTCAAAGTGTTCTCTGCAAGATTCCTGTCATATCTCTCAGGCCTGTTCCTCTTCCTCTCAAATTCAAAGGTTGAATCCTAGTTAATAAGGAAAGATATGAGCCACGAGAATAAAGGCATATAATTTATGTAATTTAAACTCATAAATTATTATGAAGATGCACAAAGATCATCCAAAAGAGCGAGTCAAAGCAAAGAAAGTCTCTCAACCTGCGTCATGTCCTTTCCATGCAACCGTCTATAGGCCTTTGTCCATTTCACTTTGCGAGGGTTTCTCTTCATTTTAAAGTTCTTATGGCATTTAGATCTACAAAATCGAAAAATCTGGACAAGGATTGGTAGTGAAAAAAATTAGCGACAAAATTCATCCTCAAAGATAACATTCTTAGAAACTTTTACCAGTCTAATAGATGAAAGATTATCAGTTGTATGCACCAAAATTAGAATAAAGGGATCATATGTCACAGAACTCTCAAGCCATAAATTAATCCATTAATGACTAGCATTGTGTTAACAATACAATAATCGATTTCTAAGTCATTTTAGAATAAAAAGAAACTAATTAAATACAACTAGGTTACTTAATTATGTCAATAAATTCTAGATTAGGTGTGGCAATCCCATTTTAACTAAACAGCGAGCGATTGATTAGCGTCACGAACAATCAACAAAATGCATCCAATTTCAGACTCTGGATCATGTAATATGAGATAATAAACTTTCAAATGTTTACCTTTGCATCATTACGGACAAACTGGATACCATGTCCAGGGTATATGGTAGAGGAGCAGAACCAACATTTCTCTAATCTCATTGTGCCTCCAGTTTAAAGAACCTGCTTTCTAAGCAAAGAA
>CATIWJ010258736.1:0-33687 GCA_949640765.1 Croton laevigatus | reverse complement strand
AATGTCACAATTTGGTTAATACCTTATTTTATTACATAATCTTTCTAACATTTTTTTTACGTCTTTCTATTAGGCTTTTACTTTAACTCCGTTTACTTATGTTTATCGGCTATGTTTCATGATCTAACTTTATCCTAGTACAAAATTATCCTTTATCCAATTATATTAACTTTACTTCTAATATTTCTAATCGTCTCTCTATACTTAGCCATTTAACGCTCTTGATTTTTCGAAAATTTGCCAGAGTTCCGGATCATATTCAAAAGCCCGTGAATAGTAACAGCGACTAACATGAATAGTCCCTGTGACTATGCACTGAATCATGCATAAAAATCTCACAAACACTTCGGCAATCCTCCTTATACCCTTACTCCTCATATAAACCAAAATTAAACACTTCTATAAACAATTCACAGTACACAATCTCAAACAGTTATTAATTACCCCTTGCGCATAGTCCATTCATTTAACCACAACATCTTATTTACAAGACTAAATGAAGTGATTCTCGATTCTCTTGCTAGCTAACATGTTTATAAATGATACTGTTTCCTACCATAACATCTACTTATGTCCATAATATATCCAAATTATTGACCTAAGTTAGGGGTCCAGTTTTGCCTTGGTTCTGATTTTCAGCCTGCGCGCTTATTGCTAATTTAGTTGTATCTTCTTTATTATTGGTCCAATTAAGTCGGTTTTAGTTTCTAGTTTTCTAACAAACAGGGGAATAACTTTGTCTTCTGCCCCTACTTCAAAATATGTCATTAACCTAGTCAAATTACTAACCAAAGTTCACAATTTCAGTTCTGCCCAGACCTAGTTTCAAACTTGCACCACCTTCGGTTTTTCGAGTATATCTTCCTATATATTTAGTTTCTGCCCAAAGTGTTTTACAGCCATAAATTAGACACATAACCCTACAACTTTCATGTTTTACACTTCTTTAAATTCTATTTCTATCATGGTCAAATAATTTGTTGAAATCCGGTATACCCTGTTGCCTTTACTGCTCACGACGGCCACTATTCTGGCCATAACGTTTGCTACACAAGTCCAAATAGGTTGGTTCTGGTCTCTATAGTTAGCTAAGACATATATCTACAACTTGCATTTTTATCACATCTTGAAATTCTGTCCCTAACATATCTAAATTTTCGGATCAATCAACCCTTAAAAATCTGCCAGAATTTTGATTTTAGGTTCCCATCATCTTATTCATCAACACACAAGCCTTATTTAATCAATAATTATCCTATCAATGTTTTTCCCAATTTTTAGTCATATGAACCCTATAATTTCAAATTCTAATTTCTATTTAATCTCATAAACCAATAATCAAATGGAAGAAATAAGAGTAAATATGAAAGCTTACCTTGAAATCATCTTTTCCTTTGGAAAACTTGACTTAGGAACTCACAAATTCTATTCCCTTTTTGTTGCAAGGTGGTCCGGCCACCACATGGAAGAAGAGAGAATTTGTTTCTTTTAAATGTGCACTTTTATGTTCAATTTGTCTTTTTATATTTTTATTTTATTTTTAAATTATTTAATTTTTGATCTAATGGCTAACATTTAGCCAAACTAATATAATTCAATGGCCATGATGTAGCCAAGTGTTACCACCATCAAATTTTGCTTGATTCCCAAGCACATGGTTATATTTTAGCTCACTTCCCAATAGCCACCTCTATGTGTAAGGTGTTTTCAATTAAGTACTTCTAAAATCCTCACTTGACCCAGCTGCTATCATTTATTAATAACTTTTTATATACTACTTCAAATTCAGTAATTCTTGTGCCAAATGAAGCTAGACATCTAAATATATGTTGTGTTAAAATTTCAGATCAATCCAAGCTATGAATAATATTTGGCATCGTTTTCCGTCGGGTCCAGCCGCACTGCCTTGGGCAGCCTGCGCATTGTCTACGAAGACATATAAATATATGTTGTGTTAAAATTTCAGATCAATCCAAGCTATGAATAATATTTGGCATCGTTTTCTGTCGGGTCCAGCCGCACTGCCTTGGGTAGCTTGCGCACTATCTACGAATTCTGTCATAACTTCATCCATACATGCCCAAATTAGGTGATTCTTGTTTCTACGTTTAACTAACATGTAAAGGGACAACTTTTATGTTTTACATATTTGCAAAATAGGCCATCTTAGGGTTCGAAACTCCAGTCAAACTCAAAGGTTCTGCATAAGTCTAATTTTCGTGCTTTCGCGGAATTCTTCGTACGTGTGAATTCGAAACCTACCGTAATTTCACCGTTGTGATCTATTTAATCTCAAGATCTCATATTTAACATATTTTCAAGGTTTTACACAACTTTTAAAAAAATTACATTTTAGTCCCTGACTTTTCCAAAATTACTGTTAGGTCCTTTTTAACTCCCTGAGCCTTATTTCGCCTCCCGGGTGCGGTCGGCATCTGTCTGTAACCCTATTGTAATTCATATTGTTGAATTTACGTATTTAGGGTCGACTTCCTACGGAGGTCACCCATCCTAACTCGTACTGTGACATGAGCACATTTAACTTCGGAGATTCGGCGAATTTCTCCGCGATCCTTCCAAGTCTACGCGCCCGGACTGTATCATCTGAATCTACAGTTGTCGGGTAACACGTCTATACTCGATTTTCATATTCTACTGCTTACAATTCGTGTATGATTTACGCATTTCCTTGTTTCTCCTTTTAACTTACCTTTCATTTATTGTTGGTTTACTTTTTGTTTACAAGACTTATTATATTTATAACTTGCTTACTTTTTGTTGATTACTTGTTTACTATGTTCATAACTTATTAATTCATAGTTTACAATTTGTTTACAGGACTTATAATTCATTTATTTTTCCTTTTACAAAGGGCTTCCTTCCTTAACCTTTTTTATTGTTAGTCACTTCTATCCTTCCATACTTAGATCACTCAGCCTTTCAGACGTTACGAATTTTAAGACGTGACATATACGATATATACTAGTAAGCAAAGTCAAACGATCAAAAAAAAAGAAGAAGATGAAGAAGATAAAGAATTGAGAGAGACAGATTTGGAAGAAGAAGAAGAAAACATGTGGCTGATTTTTAGGTAGAATTTGTTTCCATTTATTTTTTCATTTTTATTTTGATTGTTTCCATTTCTATAATTTGTTCAGCGCTTGTGTTGATTAATAAGAGTATAATTGGATTTTAAATTTTCAATGTGCTATTTATTTAATATTAGAAACTTTATGCCATTTACTACTGCTAAAACTCCATATTATGTTATTTGCCTCAATAACTCTTGAATTGAAAGAAATTACCTAATTTTTAGGCCTAGAATTGTCTTCCTTCAGTCAGCTCTAAAAAAGGCAAAGGTAGACTTATTTGAGTGCATGGGATGTACTTGTCCCGCCAAAATTTTAAAAAGTGCAGAAATTTTCATGAAAAAATTGAAAAAAAAAATTCTTAGAGCGGTTGGTGTCGTCGCCTCCACCAATCTAAAAATCCTGAGTCCGCCTCTGAAAAAATGTAAGCTCTTGTGAAACGTAAAGCCGAGTGTTATTGATCACCAAACAAACATCTTCATCCTTTAATTAGTGATTAATATTCCTTTTAACGCTGATTATTCATCATACTGAAACACCTGGTTCCTTTTCTTTTCCATTTATGTCTTCATTTGAAAAGAAATGCAATCAATTTCTAATAATAACAGCCCTAACGTCTTGGAATAACACTTATAATATACATATTGCAGATCACATAAGAAAATCAACAAAATTATTTCATTTCAAAAATGTCAACCACAATATCATTCCTTATCAACTTGGTGAAATTCAGTCCTTCCATGAAGGACCCTTGAAAGTGAATTAATGGAATACAACAATCATGTTACCAAGAGCTGTTCCTCGTAAAAAACCACTGTAAGTGCGAGCTTTTTCATAGCTTCCACTCAAAACTTACGACAGTTTGCAGTTCTACAATCTATGACATAAATACTTTAATACCTACAGTTTAGTTATATGGCAAATTGGGCAAGCATTTACAAAACCGGCACAATCTCTACACAAACACAAGTGTCTACATGGCAACAATAATACGATTCCCTTGTACTGCAAGCTCTACAGGTTATCTGTCATTTGAAGGAGGCTTCCATGGTGTTATTTAAGTCCTGGTTAGCATATAAAAAGCTGCATCATCCGCACAACCTTCCTTCCCATGAGTAATTCTCTGCGCCATGACCCGCTTCAGATTGCTTCTCAAAGCATTAACAACATACCTGTAAACTGAATTGTTTTATTCTTTCCACTAATTCATTATTCTTACGATCTATGTTCTGTATTTCAAGATCTTTTTCATGTAACTTCTTACATATTTCATGGCACTTAAGAAATTTGTTAGAGAATTTTATTTTTCTAAGTGTTTTATTGCAAAATTTCTTTAATGAAATTTTCCAATCAATCTAATAAAATTATAGTTACTATTATTATTTTTCAATTGAATAAAAATATTAATCTAATTCTTAATAAATAATTAAAAATATTATTTATAATTTAAAATAATTATTATAAAAATGATATAATTTGTTTTATTTAATTTCAAATATTAATCTTATCTTTGAGATTCCAAATATATGCTCGAGAATTAAGAATATAATTTAAAATTTGATGATTTTTTTTAAATAGCTTAAAACTATCTCAAAATTTAAAATTTATTATATATAATCAAGAATTAATGAAATATTAATATAAACAAAACATACACATTTTATAAATATAATATTGTAATAAAATTTTTAACATATTTAAACAGATAAATAATGAGAAGGAAGAAACAGTGGTGGCAGTGGCAGCACCGTAAAAAGAAGGAAGGAACAGTGGTAGTGGTGATGTTGATTGTGGAGGTGGACAAGGGGTTATGGTGGCGGCTGTGGGAAGGATGGGTGGAGGAGGAGAAAATGAATTTTGCTTTTAATTTTTTCAAAAAAATCTCATTTATTTATTTTTAATTTTTAGAGGCAAATTTGTCTTTTTACACTAATTAACAAATGTTTTGTAAAAACAAAAACTAAATAATGACATATATACAATACGTAAGGACTTATTGTATTGACTCATTTATTCAATTTAAGGATCAAAACAATGGCAAATTAAACAGCAGGGCAAGTTCAAGATTATGTTTGTTTGAGAATTCTGAAAAATTAGTAAATTAAATCTCTGACCAAACCAAATTATCCAGAGATGATTCTCACTAAAATTAAGTTTTCTTTAATCTTAAATCAGAGATTTGCTATCTTGAATCAACAATCCAGTACTAAAATCATCAACACTGTCTGACGAATTCAAAGCTTATGCTGCATAAAGACTATCCAATTATGGGCTTTCCTGCCATTGTTGGTTAAACAGTGGTGCCTGTAACCAACCAAGTCCCAAGAACAAAATGACATTGGTTTAATTGTTATAATTTTTTTTTTTTTGAATTTATTAATTTTTGGGTATTGATAATTTTGATTGCCCAACTTTGTACCTTTTCTATTTGAGTTGCCCAACTTTCTTTTGTTCAAATGAGTTGCTCAACTGTGTTAAATGTTCGAATAAGTTGCTCATCAATGGAGCAAATGAATGGCTATGTTCCTTAAGAGGATGATAGTATTTAATAAGAGACACGTTGCCGTATTTTTTCCCTCATAAGTAGCAAAAATCTGAAATCTGTTACTTTCCTACCAATTTTCCCTCCACAACAACCCCCCATTACTTTTTCTCCCTCTTCTTACCTACCTCTCAAATATATATCTATTTTTATTAATTGAAACTCCATTTTACCCTTCTCAAACGTTAATTCTAACCTTACAACCAGGGTTATTTCTGTCACTTCACACCCTGTATAATACGATGTACGGTGCAACACTCCTATATTCGCTGGCGGTCACAGAGGCCCACAAATATCTCTGCCTTCAAATTCACCCACCCGATTCCGTTGTCACACATAACTTTTATTTTTTCTCGGGAAATTGATAGAAAAATATGCATTCTCTTTCTAGTACTAGAGTGGTTACCGATTTCTGCGCAAGCTCTAACACGCGCTGGTCGAGCCGCAGGGCCTCCTGTTTCGAGAAGAAACAGTGGCTAAATTTTGGGGATTCCGCGAGGAGTTGTCGAATTGTAGCGTGTTCTGCGGAGAGGAAGGGAAATGGTGGTGGAGGAGGAACGAGTTCGAGCTCGAGTAAAAGTTCCGGGTCCGGTTTGGGTTCGGATTATAATGCGAGTACGCTTTTGTCCCGGACTCAAACTTATGCCTTGTTGAAGCAGCGAATGGAAGTTGCTGCGCAATCTGAGGTTAGCCTTATTTTCTCCGTCTTTTTTCCCTCTTTTAATAATCTAATCTTTCTTTGCTGGCATTGAAGGATTACGAAGAAGCTGCTAGAATTCGTGATTCATTGAGATCGTTTGAGGAAGAGGAGCCAGTTCTGAGGCTTCGCAGGTTGCTTAAGGACGCAATTAGCGAGGAGCGATATGAGGTATCCATCTCTGTCTCGTAGTGCGTCCTTGCTGACTTTAGACATTCGTAATCTATTGTAGTTTGAACTAAAGTTGCATTTTGTTAAGTCTCGTTATGGCATTTTTGGGATCAAAACAATGTCAAAGTTGTATTGTATGTGCTCCATTTTTATATATATTCAGCTGGAGTTTTTTTTTTTTGTGTGAATTTATTTTTCTTGAGCTGTTCCACACTTATATTATTCATGTTTATCTTTTGTGTTTGATAATCATGGGACAGGATGCTGCTAAATATCGTGATGAACTAACGGAGATCGCACCTCATTCACTATTGAAATGCTCAAGTGATGCAACCACCTTGGTATGTCAACAATCTGAATCCTGAATCCTGTATCAGCCTCTGTTGTTGTTTTACAAATTTGTTTTTCTTATTAGCTGATTTCAGGTTCACAACGTGGTTTCCTTCTTTTTTCTAAGGATGAAAATCTGTTGTGATTGGAGGAAGTCAATAACAATATGTGATAATTATAGTTAAGGCTGGTCTGTTTAGAACCGTGTACTGTTGTAGAATAAGGTAGTGACATTTCTGGGATTCTCAAAAAATAGAAAGCTCTAGATTATCAAAAGACCATGTTACAGGCACATGACCATGGGGGGTACTTTTGAAAATTAAATATTCAATATTTAGGAATGGCTTTTTGAAGTCTATGGAATATGTGTAGATGATACAGATCAATTTGTTCTTTCTTTTATTTGTTTATTCTCCATTTGGTTTCTTTGGTATTATTGTTAGTCTGTTGGGCTTTGTTGTGACAAAATTGTCTAGATCTTGTTGAATATTGTTTAATAGGGTGGAAAACTGATGAGCAATAAGAACCTACATACTCTGATATTGGATTAGATGTAACTCAATCAAAGTTTCATGCATTTCAGGGAATCAGGGTTCAAGTTAGGAGTGTGTACATTGAGGGTCGAAGTCAGCCTTCCAGGGGGCAGTACTTCTTTGCATACCGAATAAGAATCACCAATAACTCAGATCGTCCTGTTCAACTGCTCAGAAGACATTGGATTATAACTGATGGCAATGGAAGAATGGAGAATGTCTGGTGAGTTATTTACTTTACTTTTATCATCCACTATTCTAGATGCATTCAAAATGCTTTACTCTATCTGTTTTTTTATCATATTTTGAGCATGGAGTTGAAATTATTTTTGCTGGGCTTTTCCAAAATTTGATCTTGTATCAATTTCCCATTTTACAGGGGTGTTGGAGTTATAGGTGAACAGCCAGTTATACTTCCTAGGACAGGGTTTGAATACTCATCAGCTTGCCCATTAACTACTCCGGATGGAAGAATGGTAAGCTGTAGTTTCTTCCTCATTTACTTGCATCAAAAGTTGCCAATTTATTTCTTTGTTTGGTTTTCATGTCCCATTCCACCCCCTTTTCTAGTTTTCTTTTCTTAAGTGGGAGGACATGGTGCTACATTTATTGAAGAGCATGATGTGTGATAGCTGTTTTCTTTCTAATTCATTGAGATTGCTTTCTAAAAAAAGCGTGTGTACGTGTGAGAGTGTGTAACTTTTGTTTTCTTCTCAAAAAAGTCTGATGGAGATGGATGCACCTAGTAGGAGGGAATTATAGACTGGCAAGAGGGTTCTTCTGTGAGATGCTGTAAATTGGTATTTGCAAGTTACAATTGGTTTTTTTTCATATCTTCCCATTTGGATTGATAAAATTCAAGTATGGGAATTCAATCATTCCATAGGTTTTCTAAATCATTTGTTTGACTAAGAAAAATAGATACAATCCTCATAATTATTAATTTAATAACAGTTTCCCAATTCCATTGTTTTTATTAATTATAGAATTTGAATCATTTATTTTAAAATACCCTCTAGATGGATGAATTATGTTGTAAAAATCACTTGATCTTACATCCCATCAAACCAAAGGTGACATAATTTTGGAGTTTGTTTTCCACAAGCAAGAATGTCCCTAAATTGAAATTCATTTGCAGGAAGGTGACTTTGAGATGAAACACATTGATCGGGTAGGTTCACCAACTTTCAATGTGGCTATTGCTCCCTTTTCTCTCTCAATACTTGGAGATGAAAGCAACACCTTTTGAGACATTAACAACAGTTTTACTTTCCGGAAACGTGGTATCTAAATCTGGCTGTAAAGTAGTGTATTTATAATGCAAGTGTAAATTTCATTTCTATTGTTGTGGAGAATGAGCTTTGATTTATATTCTCATAACTTGCTTATCTATAAGGTTACAATTTCCCATAAATTTGTGGTAGAAATCTTGTAGTTGATGATATTAGTATAAATCCAGTCCGTATAAAAAACTAAATAAAACTGCTAGAGTTTTATGATTTGTAAAACCATTGGAAGACTTGTTTACGAGGCTCATTACTTGTAACAAGACTTACTTGATTTTGTTGTTATCATTCAATTGAAAAGCATCTTTCTTTGTTTTTAAGATACGTATCTAATGATTTGAGTGCAGTTATATTACTTTGCACATTGCATTTTTAGAATTTGAAAGTCTTTTGTATTGAAGTTTTTAACACATGTATTAATAAGATCATTGTGATATTATGTTGATATCTCCAGTGCTTGTTCAAAGGAAGAGTTTAATGAATAATTATAATGGAAGATGAGTGCGTAAACACGTTTCTTGTCATTTCCATTCGGCAAAACCCAGACAGGCAGGGCCTACGTTACAGGTTTAAGGGTGCTGCTAAACGTGAAAACGCTCGTTGCTTGTGCGTTATTCCGTCCTAAAATTATGGTAACAAACAAACAAAGTTTGTTTAACAAACCCATCTGTTCCTTCATTTAGCACGTTATTTAATTACAAACATCAATTCAATTATTCACACTAATGCTACTAGCTACTACTACTAAGCAATCTATTTAAACACACCTTAATCAGTTTCTGAAATTGCATTCTCTAAAACAACATCAAATTGGGTCTGAACAAATATGGAAGGTATTATTCTCTTTTTTCTTTAATAATTACATATTCTTCTCCTTTTTCTTTAATAATTACAAGTCTTAGAATTTTTTAAACTGATAATGTTAGTTTGAGTTTTAATTTCTTTCTGCATGTGTTCATATATGTTTGTTCCCTACAATAATCAATCATATCTAGTTCCTGCAAATGTTATGTTTTAATGCATTTATCATTGTGTTGTGTGGATTAAAGCTTTATTCCTTTCTTTGCCCCAAAAGGGGAAAAAGGGAGCAATGTTATTATTATTTTTGGTCTCAAATTTAAGATGACAACACCGCCACCTAATAAAATCGACGATATATGAACAACCTTTTGAAAAAGACCATTACATTATTATAAAATTGCACATCATTAGTTCTAGACCCAGCTCTGTATGTAGGTGTGTAGTGTGGTATGTCTTTTTATTAGAGGCAGATTCCCTTTTCTTAATTCTAATCTGATTAATCAGGATCAATTATTGTTTTATTGCAATAGATAGATTGATTTAATTAATACCTACTAATACCATTGTGGAATAATAATATCAATCCTGTATCCAATCAATTTTGTAAAACATGACCCATTTGGCCTATTACGCATTAATACAATAATAATTGGATATTCATATTAAATTATAGTCCTTTCAAATCGATTCTATTCCAAATTTGTTCTGATTCTCAATAATTTAATTTAAAACTAAAAAACACGAATATTACTAATTAATTAAGAGTAAATAGTAGTTCAAGGTCGCAGACATTACAAAGAAATTTGTGACTTGTCCCAAAGTATTTGTTGTTTCTTTGTTACCAAGTTTTTGTCTTGGCATTGACTGCTCCTTCTGTCGTCAACCTCCGCATTCTTGAGGCTACCAGACCGACCTTATTTAATTACCTCATATCATACCTTGTACTACACGTTCAAAAATAGTACTATGTTAAAAAATAAAATAAAATAAAATAAAAAAAGTAAGTTAAAAAATAGTACATTAATTAAGAAAATATCAAAATGAAATTAATTTCTTTCCCATTTCTTTTTTTTTACTACTTTTCTTTCCTTTTTCTTTTTCTGCTGCTGCTTATTTGGCAGAGAAGAGACAGTAAAAAATAAAAAAGAAAGAAAGAAGGAAAAGCCATTAACGTCGGTGAAAAAGTTGAGAAGTGGTAAGCGTCACCGCTGGGTGAATCAATTCCCATGCAATGCCTTGAGAAGACAAGTCAAAATCCTGTGCTTCACGTTTTATTCTCTTCTCTTTGGGACCTGAAAAAAGGCCAAGGTGCGTGCCCACCTGAATGCACCACTACCAATCACTGAATGCCGCGTATTTTTATGCCCCTCGTTTTGATCGCTGTCTGTCTGTCTTGCATAGAGAACACGATAGCAAGTGTATATGAAATTAATAATTTAAAATCTTTCAAAAAATAAAATTATAATCAGTAAAAATGAAATGAAAATGAGTAAAACGTAGGGGAGAAGCTGTGAGCAATTTAGGTGACAGACAACAGGTCAAAAGGGCGTCGTAAAATAGGGGCCCACAAAAGAAAAAAGCTTTAACTGAAAGCTAAAAGCAAACAACATAGTATCCAATCAGCCTTTTCACATGATTAACTGCCCCAATCCAAAAAAACAAAATTAATATTATCAAATGATGACGATCATGACCGCTAATCATTAATCAGAGGGCGGGTCTCTATTCCCAGATATGGACCTGCACGACACCGTATTATAACATAACTATCTCTCTTTCTTTATTTTACCTTAGCTTTTTGCCTTGTTTACCTAACTGTAACTGTACAAAACTACATAACCCCATGAGCAAACCATTATCCTTGAATTTCCCAAACCAATACACAAAATATTTTATATTTTCCTGAAAAAGCCTGAAATTGAAGAGAAGTGTAGCTATGCATGCATTTGTTAACTACTCTATATTTTGTACTTTTGCATCCAAAAAGAGACAGAACAGAGACAGTAGATAATCTCTGAGGCATTACCAAGATTTTATTCATTTGAAAAAGAAAGCAGAGAAAGAAGCTTGGCCTCAAAGCATCCTTCCCTTTCCGTTTTATCTTCTTCTTCTTCTCCTATTCTATACTATTTATATTTATATTTCTGTTTCTTTTTTCTTGTTTAAAGAAGCAAGGCATCTAATTGTTTGTAGACCATCACATTGTCTTTTGCTTTCTCTTGTAAGCATTCACCTTTCCTTTCCTTACAATTAGCTGCTTCTTTTCTTTTCCTTTTTTTCCCCTCTCCTTCTTCTTCTTCTTCTTTCATACTATATTAATAAAAATCGAAAGATTTCAAATTTATCTTTCTGTGCAAGAACCCACCTAAAGTTTCGAATCTTTGATTAGTTTTTGAGTCAATACAAACCTGGGTTTTTTATTTTTTATATATTTGAATTTCCAATTGCTTCAATCTTCTCTGTTTTCTTGTCAAACAATGTTTGTTCTTTTAGCACCCTTATAATCACTAATGGAAACTTTCTCCTTCAATCTCCTCTTTTTCTAGTCCATAAACCCTCTTTGAGTTCATAAATGCAGCATTTGGGCTTCCCTTTCATCTTCAATTAGTTGTTATTTCTGCTATTTTCTATTCTTCTTCCTTTCCTTAATTGCTTCTTGTTTACGTAATTTTTCATTGCCAATATGTTCATTTTCTACAATTAGATTCCCTTGAGCAAATTCCATTTACTTTCGTAAAGATTTTTTTCATACACAACACCAGATCATCAAAGGTATACAGTAGAATCAAGTGACAGTATGAGTTTTATAACAGGAAATCTTCAAAATACTTGGCACCCAGCTATGAAAGCTAATACAACCGTAGCCAATTACTGGCTAAACTGGAGATTCTTCCTTTGTGCCATATGGGTATTGATCTCCATGCTTACTGCTTCAATTCTTATATGGAAAAATGAAAAATTTCTCAAATTAGAACAAGCTAGCAATGGAGAGAATAAACAAGAAACTGAAGCTGAATTATGTGATGAAGATACATGGAGAACAAGTGTCGAAGGAATCCATCCAGGCTGGTTATTAGTTTTCAGAGTTTTCGCTTTCTTCTCACTTCTAGTATTGTTGATTGTTGTTGTTATTGTGGATGGAGGCAGCATTTTTTATTTCTATACTCAGTAAGTTGAGCTTTTTCTTCATCTTTACTCATCCCCTTAGCTTAATTTTTGCTATTTCAGCTTCTTTTTCTATTAGTATTGATAATGGTAACAGTTTAAACCCCAAAAACTAACAAAATCCTAATCTAGTAATAATAGGGATAAAAACGATTTGATTTTTCAGTTTCAATCAGCAATTTGGTGCATTGTAGTTTGATAATTTTAACTTGGACCGACTAATGATTTTTTTTCCCCCCTTTTTGGTAATGAGCAGGTGGACATTTACTCTGGTCACCATTTACTTTGGGGTAAGTGTTATTATAACTTAATTAATTAAAGAGAGTCATTATTGAAAATTCTTTAAAGCACATAATTGCAATTTTACTTATTGTTGTTCCCCCCTTTTTGTATATGCTTAATAATTTTTGCATAATGAATTTGTAGCTTGGATCATTTCTGTCGATTCGCGGATGTTATCTGTATCACAAAAGAGTTGGTGGGGATAAGGTTGATAATGTAGAGGTTGATTCAGAATTAGGAAACTGTGCTACTCCTCCTCCTGCACAATCTTCCATTACTTCTAATCAACAAATTGTCAGAAGGCAACCTGCTGGGAAATTGGCTTATGCTTTTCAAATAGTTTTCCAGGTATATTAAACACATTGGTAAATCTGCACAAAAAAAAAAAGTTGTGGAAATAATTTTTGCTTATTTGCATGAAAACAGATGAATGCAGGTGCTGTTATGCTCACAGATTGTGTATTCTGGTTTGTAATTGTTCCATTTCTAGCAATCAAGGATTACCATTTAACTGCAGTAAGTATTATTATTATTTTAACCAACTTATTCAAGTCTTTAATTTTAATTGGTTTGTATGTTTCTTTGTTAACTAAACAATGTATTTTAATTGAATTGCAGTTGGTTATAAGTATGCATTCTTTAAATGCTATTTTCCTACTTGGTGATACTGCCTTAAATTGCTTGGTAAGCTGCTAATTTTTCTGTCACATTACAGAACATTTTCATGAAAAAGACGATGCTAATGCATGAAATTTGATTACAGAAATTTCCATGGTTTCGGATCGCTTATTTCTTCCTATGGACAATAGTATATGTCCTATTCCAATGGATCATCCATTCTTGCTTCAGAATTTGGTACAAGTTTTCCCCTTTTCTTTTTTTTGTGAAACTTAAAAAATTGTCATTTTTGAGGTGTTGCTATCATTTTCTAGAAGGACTAATTTTTCTGTTATTCCCAAAACAGGTGGCCATATCCATTTCTTGACTTATCATCTCCATATTCCCCATTATGGTAAGGATAATCTCCATATAAACTGCTGCTCCATTGTAATTAAAGCATCATTTTCAATTAATTATTTAGAACTGAAAAACTATACACTAATTTGATATAAATTTTCATTTTTTGAAGGTACTTCTCTGTGGCATTGATGCATATCCCATGCTACGGAATATTTTATTTCATTGTAAAGCTGAAACACACACTATTCACAAGATGGTTTCCTGAATCCTACCAATTGTCAGAAGTAGCACAATAGTTGACAGTCAGTTTACAGAAGTAGCAAGCATAGGAAGTTGCAGAAGTAGAATAGAGAAAAACAGAAACAGAAACAGAAAACAAGAGATTAAAGACATTCTTTGTCTTGAGAGGTATATAATACATTACAGCAAGTTTTGGAAGATTTAAAAAATGGGCTAACAAGAGAAAAAGCAGCAATGCTGAGGTTATGTATGTAGGTAAGAATAGGATAATACATGATTGTAAAGATGAAACAATTCAAGGAACAAATTGTAATTGCTCTCAATTCAAATTATATAGGAGGTCTATTATTATTTTCATTTTCTTGTTATTGGAAAAAAGATTTGATATTTTGACAGCAACCAGCCACCAATTTATTAACTAATCATGATTTCTTTTCTTAAAAGAGAGTCAATTAGAATTATGTCTGATTGGTCACTTAGAGATTTGAGAATGACATATATGGGAACCATTCCAAGTTATATGTTATGTACTAAACGGAAGAATAAACACCTACTTTATTTATTTAATTTAGCTTTGTCATAAAGTCATGGTGCAATTACTACAAAATAAAGGATAATAAGTCATGTCCAGAATAGGGTTTATATTAAATAGCCTATCCGAATCATACAGTTCAAACATGTTACTTTCACGTTGCAAATTTTGATTCAGGGATATCATAATTGAGATGCTTTTGTATTTTGATCACCAACAGCACTTTTCTTTAATTTTCTCCACTATTATTACAATTTAATTAGCATTTGTGACAATTAAGGTTGGCATGTTAGCATCTTACTTACCACGAATATCATAGTATGTGAAGGTTCCGAATTTGACTACGTTGTTAGCACCCATATAGCCTATGATATTATCCGATCATTTAGAAGTTTCTTTATATTAAAAAATAATAATTTATAGGCTGCCAATTGCTTTTATGTTATGACAGTTTGATGAACCATTTTGGCAAAGCTATTTAGTATTTACAATACATTTATACAGCTTTTGTGAAATGAGAAGTTTACATAGTATACTGATTTATTGTAACGTTTACTATTTACAAAAGAATACACCAAACACTCATCAGGAAAAGAAAGAATGAGTTGGCCCAGGTCCAGCCTCAAAATGTTGGCTACAATATTTGTCTGCATTATTCAGCACCACCTAAGGCTGCAATAAACGAATTCCATCTTCTTCATCAACATAATATGATAATATACAAATAGTACATTAAAATTTAATTTGGGGTGATCAAAGTGAAGTGCTTGGCAAAGAACCCATTAGAATAACATTATCACTTTCCCTATGATCCTTCATCACTTCTGGTTTTGCCCTTGAAAATAGTCCAGATAGCAATCCCATTGATAAACTAGAGCTCGTTCTCCTTCCAAACAGGCCACTATCCTTCCGACTCAGCACATTACTGGTCCCTGCGGTCTTCTCCTCTCCAATGCGTGTCCCACAAGAACAGTGTGCGAGCTTTCTAAAGCAAGGTTTGTGGAATACTGATTCACAAGACTTGCACCTCTCTATCTCGCCTTCCTGTTTATATTTAGTTTTTCACTGTCAAATTCGAACTATAACTAAACTGAAAATCATATGTATCCTCTGGTTATATATATATATATGCTAACCTGAAAAGGGAAAATGAGTGAAGATGGATCATTGCAAGCTTGTCGGGCACTGCAGGGAATTCCCACATCACAGCATACGAGGCATTGATCAGTTATGTGCTCCAGAATTTTACTGCAGACAGTCTCCACCATCATAGGTAATGCTGCAATATATGCAGGATAGGAAGAATAAAATGGCTAAAAGTTAGATATACAGAGAGGTCAGATAATCAAATGCAACTTCTGCAACTGTAGATCATCTACCAAGAAGAAAGTGCATAAATCAACAAAGAAGAGATGCAAAAGAAGAATGTGTTGGAAAAAACTTCAAAATACTAATGTGCAGATTACATGGTAAAGCTTAGGTTTCACATTCTCAGTAACATGAAAGCAGGTAACCACAATTCGAATAGGTCCATTAGCATTCTAATGCACCAAAAATATGCTCTTACATGAACAGTATCAAAGCAGAAGCACAACATTTAATGTAAGATTGCTGCATATCTCAGTTAGGCATATACAAATGGAATAAATAGGGAGGCATAAGCTTCCCACCAAAATGCTAAAGCAAGAGGTAGCATGTGATCAGATAATAACCTGCAAAAGCTCCCTTTGAGAGATCAATCAGATCTCTAAGTGCAAAAAAATCATTGCTTTCAAGAAGATATCTACGAGATCCAAGTCCTCTGTTGATGGTCCTACGGAATGGGCAGCGAACATATGGAAGCATGCTTCCTATTTTCTTCCGGACACTCATAATATGTTGCAGGGCTGGGACCTTGGAGAATAGGAAAGGATTGACAGCACTCACACAAAGCATAGGCTGCAAAACAGAATAATTGATACATCTTATATTGCCTCAGATTCTAAAGCATAAATTAATAAAAACTAAATTTAGTTTCACTTTGCTAGCCATATCATGGATTCCATGCAGTAAAGGAAGCCAAACTCTAACTTTACAATAGTCCAGCCAAATGTGAAGAGAAAAACAAAAGATATTTCAGTTTTATAGTTAAATTAAGTTTGAACCAAATAAATTAGTGGACAAAATCCCGAAGACCGGAAAAATGAACTCCAACATACCATTTTTTTCTTTTTGTGTGAGACGCTCTTACATGCCATTATTGTTTAACATCAAAATATTTTTCCTTCTCCTCATAACCTAACTATGACACTTGCTCAGAATTCACAGTTGTGAGATGACTACAAACAAAAAGAAGTTTCATTTCTTGAAGTACCTGCTCATGTATGGAATCCAGGTATGACTTAGCCAGTTGTGAGACTGGATAAAGATTAAAATCCCAGTAATGTAAAACTCTTGCTGGCAAAACCGCAGTTTCATTTGTATGGCATGAAGAACAAAACAACTGACCGGTGTATTCACAAAGTCGAGGCTTTCCCCAGCCAAGCGCTTGCACAAAGTCACGCACTAGCGTCACCCCATCGTCAAAATGTTTGTGGCATCCAGCACAAGTGTAATGCTGTGCTTCAAGCAACTGTTTTGTAGATTTATATGCTCTTATTTCAACAATAAGTGATATTGTCTTCCCCAAATTGGATATATTTTGTGGTTCTGCTCCTCTATTTGAGGATAAAGACCAAGGAACTGGTTTTTGAGATGCAGGGGAACTCAGAAGTGAATCTTGAGGGCATAAAAACCAAAGCAATGCACTTGGGGGGCTGGAAAAATAACCTGAATGGACTATTGAATGCAAGCACTCTTGAATAAGAATGCTTCTCTCAGAAACAACATCTGGAGATGCATTGCCAAATATTTTTCTTGATTCCTTTTCCACAGAGGACCAGGGGAGTGGAAGAGTCCAACCCTGATCAGTAAAAAATGACTTGAGCCGACGATAGAGTGTAAAGAAATCACGATATCTGCGTTCAACCTCCCACTGATCCTTGCCACTCCATACTCTTATAACATAGACAGTAAACTCCTTTACTCCAACTAACCTTTCACTCAAGGAGACATCTCCTTTCTTCTGCTTGGCACCAACTACTTCAATCCCATCAATTCTAAGTCTAAGTGGCTGTGAGATAAATGAGAAGGCATCATCTGTACCCGAAGTGGAAGCAGTTGATCCACCATTCCTTACAGGCAGAGATGGCTGTGTTTGGGACATGTGGTTACCCTGAGGAAACCTAGCCCCTGGAGACTCACTAGAGTCCAGCAAAATTTCTTCCATTTCATTTACAATCTCATCATAAAATTCATTATATTCAACTTTTTCAGCCTGCCAAAAGATGTGAACAGCTAAATTCAGGTGCAACTAAAAATCCTCAAGACAAACAAAATAAATGTTCAAAAAGAAGCTAATTTGTTGTTAAAAAAAAAAAACTCTTGCAACTGAAATGTGATGCATTAATCAGTAACTACTTCAAACTCTGAGTCAAAAAACATTTGCATGCATATGCTATGATACAGCATATGCCACCATCTAATTACCCATTGAGATTTTAGGTGGCCAAGATAGAAGCAAACAGTTGGACAAATAAATAGACAACCTACTATCAGAACTTGATAATATAATGTATTCATCCGCAGGTTGTTGTCCATGGCCGACAGGGATGATCCCATGGTAAGTTTGATGGGATCAATGATCAAACAAAGAGAAGTATTTATAAAGATGGGTACAGTTCAAAAATAATGCAGAAGCATCACAGGCATTTCTAAGTTCCACTTTTTCACATTAAGTGCGTCTATTATGTATTATGTATGACAAACTATCTCAGAAAAAGATGACTCAATATATATTTGTGATTTAATTTCATGAAGCCAAGCATCATAAAAATGTGACAAACATTACCAACAAAGTGACAAAGTGAGTAAGCAAACCCCTGACCAACAAAGATACTGACCTTAACTGGTGCAGGAAGGTCTTCGGATTGATCCACAGAAGCAGCACTGCTTTTCATAGTTCTACTCCTGTTACTTTCAATCGGCAATTTTGCTGAATTTTGCTTGGAGCATTCAATGGACTCTCTGCTTCTATTTTCAAAGTATTGAGTTGGATGGGGAAAATGTTCATTAGTTGAGCTAGAAAGGGGATCTGCTTTTAATTCTATATTCTGAGTTGCTTGATTTTCCAAGGCCTTGCTGTCGTCAGCAAAAACAACATCTGCAGAATTTGAGCATAAATCCTCCCGTTCCATGCTGCTACCCCTGTCATTTGCTGCAAATCCCATAAGATTTTTCCCAAAGAATGGATCTTGCTCCATCTCAAAGATATCACTGGTAGAGCAGCTCTTCAAATGCTCTGTTCTGTCATTAGAATCTTCAACCAAACTGCAGACAACTGAAATGTCTTTGACATCTTCACTCTCTACTTTATGAAAACTTTGTAGAGGAGATGATGTGATTGATGTAATTGGATCATCTTTGAATAATTCACGAGTTCCTTGGACCTGGCATACAACCACAGGAATGTCTTTTACCTTTTCTTCTCGCTTGACGTCAGCGTCCAGAGAACCGAAGGAGACTACTGAAGAATTACTGGAATCTTCTACTGATTCGTTGCCTTCAACCTGTTTGCTGCTTGATGGTTCTGTGGTTACATTCTCACCAATTTCTCTCAGACCACCAACTGGCAAAACTATCGGGGCCACTGACTTGGAATTGATGCTGCTCCTTTCAGTTTCAAAACCCTGTTGTTTCTGCTCCTGAAATCCATCCAAGGTCAGAGAAACAAGTGTACCTCCTCCAGCTACTTGCTCAAAATCATCCCAATCCTCTGAACCAAAGGCTACAGATGAACTGATAAGTAGTGGGTTCTCATTCTCAACTTTTGCTTCCTTGCTATACTGTATGTTCCTTGGATTGTACAAGTTCTTCCTCGTATTCTCATCATCAGAAGAATAGCCATACATTGAATCATCATCTTGAGAGTGGTCATATCTAGATGAAGCCCCATCTTCCTCCCCCTCAGTTTCCCTTTCAGAATACAACCCTCCTGAGCAACCATCATCCCCTTCACCAACAACTGAACTCAAAGACTCTTTTTGAACACCAGAAATTAAATTCAAACCATTTCCAATCTCAGTAGCATTCAAGTCCCTTTCATTGCATCCTTCATGAAGACTCTCTCGCCTACTGTCCAGTTCATTATTCATTCCACTACTTTCTCCACAGGTAATTCCATCATCATACATTTCCAATCTACTATTTACATTCCTTTCAATCCCCTCATTCACATTCCCCTTTAAAGGGTCCAAATCCAAATTCCTGTCAAACCTACCCCCCAAACTAAAATTCTCCAAACTTCCATCCAAACTCAAAGATCCGAACCCAGACTCTCCAAAATCAATATGGGGTGCAAACGAGCCACAAAGGCTAGGCGTACCCATAACCGAGTTGGCGCTACAGTACTTGTCGAACTCCGATTCGCCTCCGCACGAGGAGTACTGCGACAGGGATCCAGGAGATGCATCGCCCTCGGCGGCGCCGGACAACTTAGGCGGGAAAGAATCGAACATATCAGGAGAGGTGGGCCCAGAGACATCCTCATGAGGCCCCTCTCCATTGATCATCTGATTCTTTGGTAATTATCCAAACTTGGATAAAATTTATACCAGTCAAACCAACAACAGAGAAAAGTTAGAATCGCAAAACCAATCAAGAAAGTGACGCACCTGTTAGAAGAGAGGATTGGGTAAGAACAGAAAGATTGTGTTTTTCTACAATTGAATCAAATCAAAGCAAATAAGGAAAGGAGTTGCAGCAGATAGTGTATGTGAAAGAGGCGATCTTTCGTTTGTTCTGTGCTCGAAAGAGTGTTGTCGTGAGGATTAGAGCAATTAGTTGTTTTTAGCTCTTTGGTTTGAATAATTGAGATTGTCTTTTTTTTTTTCCCTGCTTCAAAGACATTGAAATATGGTTCCTCTGTTTTTATTTGCCTTTCTTCCGTCCATACGAAATATCAAAAGACAAAAATTAGAAGAAGTTAACATTTATTCCTAAAATGACCCTTAAAATTTAATAAATTTAATTTTTTATGTCAATTAAAAATTAAAGTAATAGTATATAAAATAATATTATTAGAATATGACTGTGTTCGACAAAATAAGTAATTAATTTCCATTTAGTTATTTGAATAGTTATTAAATATTTATAATAATTATTTATAAAATGTTAAAATTAATGAATTATTCTTTAATAAAATACTATTAAAGTGCTAAAAGATATCTTAAAATTATTTTATTAAACGGTAAAAAAAAAAAACTAGTATTTAACATTTTGACCAGTTAATTATTAATCGGAGTCACTAGCCGATGGAAGGACTAAACAGTATTTTACCATTATGCTCATTGAAAGATCAGAAATAGTCCCTCAAACATTAATTAATAAACCATATGGCACTCATAAAAGCAAAATTGTTTATTTTTATTTGAATTCACACCCCAGATGATAAAACCTCAGCTAAGGCCTAAAACCCTAATCACATTCAGGAATGGCGAAACCAAGTGAAAGCGCCATGGAAGCGCTGCGCATCCTCAAATCCGCTGATCCTCCGTCATGGCTTGTACCATCAGATACGCTGTCTCAGGCTGCGCGCACGGCGTCTCAGCACCTCTTTTCTTCCCTCAAGCCCTACGTCCCCAAATCGCCGTTCGATCAGCTTCTAATTGATGGATTTGACGCCGAGCAGATTTGGCAGCAAATTGACCTCTTATCGCAACCTCTTCTCTCCAACCTCCGTCGCCAAGTTAAGCACCTGGAAAAGCATCCTGAGGAACTCAAGATGGTGCCGAAGGAGAAGATAGAGAATGAGGTTCTAAAGGAGGGTGGCAAGGCCACCAAAGAGAAGGAAAGTAATATCTTTGATGAGGATGAGATGGATATTGACGAGTTTGACGATGATGATGAGGAGGAGGAGGAGGAGGAGGAAGAGGACGCCGAGAAAGGTGAAGAAAGGGAAATTGAGGAAGGAGACAGTGAAGATGAGAATATTGGAGAGGAGAAAGTGGGAGGAGGGATAGAAGATAAGTTTTTGAAGATAAAGGAACTGGAACAGTACTTGGAGGAGGACGAAGCAAGGGAATATGGATTGGATGTAAAGAAGAAGAAGGATGAGCAGAATAATTTAGATGAACTGGAAGAAGAAGAAGAAGACGATGATGAAGGTGATGATGATGATGATGATGGAGAGGACGAAGAAGATGAGGAAGAGGTGATTGATTCATTGATAACCATATCTGTTTTGGTTATTTTCTAGTTCTTTTTACTTGGGAAGGGTTCCTTTTGATTTTTGAGTCCGTCTGAAATCTAATAGCAGAAGTGCCATTAACCTATGCTATGATAAATTTTCTCATGCCAAATTGTGATTTTTGCAGTTTGATGATGGAGACGAAGATGACGAGTTGGAAAATGCAAGGTACTGATTTCATGTCTGGTTTGCTTAACACGCCGTAGTCATTATCCCGACCAATAATGAAGTTTGAAGTTGAATTCAATGAATCGGAAACAAAATATACATACAAAACTCTAAATATATGGTTCATTATCCTTTTAATGAAACATGATGGCCCAAGTGTGCGTGCGACAGTTACAATTTCACTAGGACTTACTGAAACTATTTTGATCACCATCAAAACTGAAACTGTATATAAACTCTGATTTAAGTGTTACACACATTAACATTTTGTGCTCTTCTCCAGTTATCAATTTATTTATTTTTGCAGAAGTACCATCTCTTACAACTTTAACCATGTCCTTCTTTATTTGTCTCTTTGATATTTAGATATGAAGACTTCTTTGGAGGTAAAAAGGCAGCAGCTCCAAAAAGAAAATCCAAAATAGATGATGATTATGATGAAGAGACAAGCTCAGATGACGAACAAGGTGTGGGGAAGGTGAATGAGGTAATGTACTAAGTTCATTTAGCTATTCAAATAAAACAGAAAGCATCAACGTCATTGTAGTTAATCTTATGTTGTATATATATGTTAAGGTAAAACTGTAATGATATTTCTTTTTTTCTTTTTTGGTACAGAAAAAGGGTGGTCTTTCCACCCATGAAAAACACATTCAGAAACTTCGGGCCGAGATAGAGCAAATGGAGAAATCAAACTTGGAGCCAAAAGCATGGACCATGCAAGGAGAGGTGACTTGGTCATTTCTACTTTTGTAGTTCAATTCGTGAATTAAATGTGTTTATTGAAATTGATTACAAATCAGCTTGTATATTAATACTGCTATTGATTTGATTAAACCACAGGTCACAGCTGCTGGCAGGCCCAAGAACAGTGCATTAGAAGTTGATTTGGATTTTGAACACAATGTTAGGCCTGCTCCTGTAATCACAGAGGAGGTCACTGCATCACTGGAAGATTTGATAAAGAATAGGATCATTGAGGTAAACTACACATCCCTCCAGATGCATTTCTGAACGAACCATGTTAAATAAATCCCTTAGTTAGTGCAAGTCATAGTCAGACTATTAGCTCATAAACCGCTTGATTATGATACCTGATGTTCACTCATAGAAAACTGAGTCTCTCACTAGCTGACCAGAAGGCGAACCTGGGAGCTGTTAAATAAACCCACCTTCCTATTTTTATGACATGCGGCTTTTTCACATTCATACAGACAGCTTTAGCGACTGGTGTATGGGCTGTTGGCCACAATTAAGATCACCCTTGACTTACTTCTTAACAGTAAAAATTCTTCTGTGGTGTTTCTAGGGGCGGTTTGATGACATTCAGAACGTTCATAGTTTACCCTCTTCAGCACCGAGGGAAGTAAAAGAATTGGTAAGCACTTGCTGGTAAAGGTAGTATTTTGTTACTTCCACATAACAGAATGAATTGTTGAAGCTGATTTTTTTTTCCTGAAAATTTGCAGGATGACAATAAGAGCAAGAAGGGCCTTGCTGAAGTTTATGAGGTTTGTAGCATGCAAAATGATGCTCTACTGAACTTTTGATTCTGCATGCTGGATTATACCATATTCGCAATGATCTCTGGCATTTCAAAACTTCTGCCGATAACTTATTTCATGGCATTACTCACAGGAAGAATACATTCAGAAGACAAACCCAGCTGCTGCTCCATTATCCTTCTCTGATGAGCAAAAGAAGGAGGTTGGATTTATGTTTGCTTCCCTTATTCATTCTTTTTTTTTTCTGCTTATTATGTCTTTATGATTAACTATCACATCTTTGCATGGACTCCTCAACACCTTTATGATTGACTATATTATTTTGATTGAAATGATATATTTTATTTGACACTGTTGATGGCATTTTCTTTGTTAGGCAAGCGATTTGTTTAAGAAACTGTGCTTGAAATTGGATGCTCTATCTCACTTCCACTTTGCTCCAAAACCGGTGCGCATAGTGCTTCTCATTTGGGATCCTAAGACTTGTTTTGTATTCTTTCAAATTAATATTATCATGCTGTGTCTTGAATAGGTTGTAGAAGACATGTCTATACAAGCAAATGTCCCTGCTCTTGCTATGGAAGAGGTAACAAGATTTTCTAGATATTTTTTCTGTAATCTGAAATGTTTTTCAACTTAAAATACGCTGATACACATGATTTCATTTTCTGCCATGAGTAGATTGCACCAATGGCAGTTTCAGATGCAGCTATGCTGGCTCCTGAAGAAGTCTTCTCCGGCAAAGGGGACATTAAAGAAGAAGCAGAACTTACGAAGGAAGAGAGGAAGAGGAGGAGGGCTAATAAGAAAAGAAAATCCAAGGGTAAGCTGCGATAGGAAACTAATAACAGTTATAGAGGCCTTGTCTTTTTATTTTGATTGTTGCTTATGGTAAATGGGTTAGTAGTTGACTGTTATCTTGAGAGTACTTGTCTTCCCATGTTAACTTCTATTTGGGATTTTATAGCTGAATCTGTAAAAAGGATGGCGAAGAAAGCACGAGAGACCACCACATTGCCAGATAACAATGATGGTAATGATGACCCCTCATTTGTTCTAAAAACTTCTCTACTTTCTGATCATAATCAATTTAGGATTATCTTATCTGAGTTTTAACTAAATTGCAGGCAAGGAGTAAACTTTTTCTTCGAAATAATACAAATGCACAAGGAGGGCCATATAAAAGCCAGTTTCAACTTGCGGGTTTAAAAGTTATGACCTCCCAGGTGAAGGGTAGGGACAAAAGTGAAATAGGGGTCTATTTAATTTTATAAAGAAGTCTCACCTGAATTCGTGCTCTTGTAATGTTGAGCAGCAGCGAGAGAATTGCAAATCATACCAAGAGGGATACAGTAGAAATGCCACAGCAAAGCTTTGAGCAGAAGTTAGCCTCATGAAATTTTGTAGTGCAATTAGTCATCCGGTGTGGGAATATTAATTGTTTTTAAATGAGGTTTATGACAATTAAGATCGGTTTTGGTTAAAAGTTAAAACCTTATTTTGAGACGAACGAACAATAATGAGGTTGAGCCTTTGAAAAGTCATGAATACAATTGCATTGAACAGAATCAACATCCGCTAAACAAATAAAAGTTCAAGTCTTTAAATTGGCCTGATTTATATAAATCGTATTGAATGAATCACGCATTTCTTTTACGTAAAACATGATTAATCTTAAGGCTATATCTCAATTAATAATTTCCTATCAAAATAAAAATTATTCTCAAAAAGCAGCCTACAAAATTGTTGTAATACAAAGAATTTATTCATTCTTCACTGTTGAAGAAAAAGAAGAAACAGGGTTATGCTACAGATGTGGCAATTCCCTCTTTCAAGTCGCTGTTGTAAATTCCAGGAGGAAATACTCAACAAAAAACCAGCTCCTCAAAGATGTCTCCTATGCAATTCTCTCAGCAAAGAACAACTTTTTCTATTGTGATTACCATATTTTACTCGGCTTTCAGATTTCCCTCAAGCTTCTCGATTGCCGCACCAACACCGCTCTTTCTTTCTCCTTTTTCGTCTAAATCAGGATTAAGAGCTGGATTTCCTTCATTTGCTTTCTCTATAAGCTTCAACTGAATCCACCCTGTCATAATATATTATTGCAATTTTTTAGGTTCCCATTTCTCAGCTCATTGTAATCATTTTCCAATATCCTTCTTAACTAGCCATTCAAAACACAACCATGGTGCTTGTTCAGAAAATGCAATAGGGACTGACTAGAATTTACTGAAAGTTTAAAATATATTTATATATGTATATATAAAAGATAAAGATATGATGATCCGATACCAAGAGGCAAACAAAATGCTGCACCCAATGTTGATCCCAGCAGCACATTCCTCAGACGCCACCGAAGAGATCCAGGAACTGAAAAAAGGAAAAATTGGAAACATCTTTCAATAGATGATAATTATATGTCAAAGGTATTGTTTAACAAGTGAACCAAATTCCAAAAATCACCAACTAAAACAATTATGATGCATGGGATATGAAGTATTACGAATTAGACCAAACGTTGCAGCTGTCGCAGAACCAGCACCGACAACATTGAAAACATCATGAACACCACGCTTCTCAGCTAACAGATTTTGTAAACCATAAAATGCAGCAGTGAACATTCCAAGGCGCACTCCACCAACTATTGAACCACGAGTAACTCGGATAAACCTCTTCTCCATCGCATCTCTCATCAATCGATATTGTTCACGCTTGTCTGGGGTGCTCCCAAGTTTCAACATTACTTCTGCATCCTTGCTCTGGAATAAACAATTGCCACCAGTAGGAAATGCAGAAGAGAGTTGTTATAATACATAATGACCATACCAAAAAGCTATACAAATGAGTAAAATATTAAAAGGAGCAAGCAGAATTTACAACTAATAAAACAAAGCAACTAAGCACCGCATTAGAAGGAGATTACCTCCAGCCTGTCACTTCTATATTCATTATAAATACAAAAAAAAATATTTCTTGGTGTTTGACTAGCACATTTTCAACATAAAAATGCTTGTAGTCACCGCAATACCAAATTCTAGTAGAATTATGGTAAATAAATATGAAATTTGTCCAAAATCAACTTAATATAGATGTTATGTACTTTTCAAAGGATATATACTCACATAACAATATAAAAAATCTAGTCTCCATTTTACACTGCATCATAGAGCAGTGCAGTGATTATGGATGGATTTCACAATGAAATAACAAGAAAGAATAATGGTGCCTTGTCAACCATAAACTCACCACTGATGCATTTGCCTCCTTGCTGCCACCATATAACATGCCTGCAAATACTCCAATGACAGTTGCTGTGCCCCAGTTAACAGTTCCAGCCAATTTAGGAGTTTCCTGATTGGAGAAGTGAAAAAGAAGAAAGGGAAGAGATTGGTTCAGCTTACCATAGGCATAACGTTCAAAATAGTCAATCCTATATTTACATGTAAAATACAGATAGCCCGGAAATGATAATCTGGGAAAATATTAAACACAATTCTCATCCTCCAATGACACTGATACGACTGATAACCAACCTTAGACTAGCAAATTGAATATAAGTACTCAGTCTAGCAAATTGGATAAAAGTATCGATATGTACACCATATTTGCTTGCTATTTAGCAAGATACTTCATAGGAATGGGATATTATAATGAACTGACCTCCTAACCTTCTTTGTCTCCTACAAAATATAAAATCGTACCAATGTAATAAACTGAAATTTCTCACTCAACTGCAACAGAGACAGCCTCAAAAACAACAATAAACAAATATTTCTACGGATAATCAAAGTTAGGATCCTAGTAACTCCGGTCTTAGCCCAAAAAAAGGTAAAAAAAAATGGTTCCACTTTCAAGGCACATGAACTGAAGTTACCATTGAAATCTGTCTTTAATCTTGAAGTAAGAGCAAGCAAACAAAACGCAATCAATTAGGGTTTCTTCGTTATGTAATTTAGGCCGATCTAAAGCCAATAGAACAAGTAACTAATCCTAAATTGAGAGCGGTTTCAAGATCCAACTGTAATCGGAGAATGAATAATTGGGGAAAAACACGAAGACATATAAAAGTGAAAGAGAAAGAGTGCAACTTACATTAGAGATCGTCTCTTCAGGTGTTTCTGTTGCTTCCATTGATGAAACACTGAAATTCAGCTTGTTAAAAAGAGCAACTTCTCACTGAGCTCGAAATGATGATTTACACTTATGTTTTCAATTTTCCTTCAATTTCTCAGCAACAAAAGAGAAGAGAGCCAATCGAACACACGAAATGGGAACGTTAACCGATCGCCTTTCACTTGATTTGATCAGTGAATGAATACCTAAAGAATCAACCCTGTTTGGATTGTTTCCATGCACAGCTTTGGGAAGTAACAGGGTTGTTGAGGAGCCGTTTCAGTTTTGGTTTTGCGCATTTTTGGTAAATTATGAATTGGTCCCTCTAGTTTTTCATAACAAATGATTTAATCCTTCTAATTTAAAAAATATATTTTTAAGTCCCCTATTCTTAGGGTTGTAAATGAGCTAAGTCGTTCATAAGCTATTAGGAGTTTAGCTCGATTTAAGCTCGTTCGAAAATCAAATGAGCTGGCTCAATAACTAAATGCGTTAACGAACTGAAATTTTAAATTCTTTAACGGCTTGTTTAATTTTATTTTTACCTAAAATATGTATTAAATCAATTTTTTTTAGTTCGGAATTTCATATTTATTATAATATAATTAGACTTGGCCACGGTTTAAAAACCGCCAGTTTTGGTTTTGAAACCGACGGTTTCGGTTTCAAAGAATAGTAGGAGTGGAACCGAACCATATAAAGACGGTCTGATTTTGGTTTTGAACGGTTTCGGTTTTGTTTTTTAACAGGTTCGATTTCAGTTTTATATAATTTGATATTGATTTATTTTATTTTTTAACAAAAGACAAATCTATTAGAATAATCAATAATATACAAACTTTCATATTTTTATTCAATACATGAAAATTTAAAAAAAAAAACTCACTTTTATTAATTTTTTTTGGGTCAAAAAGTTAATTGTAGTCATTATTGTTGGTGCTAATTAACGGTTTCGGTTTTGGTTACGGTTTCAGTTTTATAAATATTTGAACCAAGACCGAACCACTTTATGACGGTTCCAATTTTGGTTTTGTAACCGAAACCACTAAGACTTTTTCGGTTTGATTTATAACGATTCGGTTTCGGTTTGGCCCCGGGTCAAAACCGACCCATGGCCAGGTCTAAATATAATGACTAATTAATGCATAGAAAATAATTTGTATTTAACTATCCATCCATAATCTCTTTCCTTTTCTTCTTTAGGGTTTTATAGAAAACGAGCCGCTCATAAGCTACTTGAGGCTCGGTTAAAAAAAACTCATTCGAAAACTAAATGAGTGGCTCAAAAAGTAAATGAGTCGAGTTTGAGCTTAGCGATACTCGGGTCGGCTTGCTCCATTCTTGTCCTTACCTCGTGTTGCGTGGTACAGTGCACGGGTACAAGATTGTTACAGATGTAATATTTTTAGTTGAAGTTATTAATGGTAAATTTGGATTTGAATTTAATTTTAATTCAAAATTCCATTACTCTTAGATTACATTTATTATGAGTATTGTAAATATGTTTTGTTTTATGATATGTGGATTTCGATTCTTATATTTATTTTATAATAAGAATAATAATACTACCTCCGTTCTTAAAAAACTGAGACTTTTACTATTCATCCTTTTTTTTTCTTATAATTTTCTTT
Source organism: Croton laevigatus (assembly GCA_949640765.1). Lineage (NCBI taxonomy): Eukaryota > Viridiplantae > Streptophyta > Magnoliopsida > Malpighiales > Euphorbiaceae > Croton > Croton laevigatus. The sequence continues at coordinate 4,315 of CATIWJ010258736.1, read as the reverse complement.
CCATTCTACCCCTAAAAGTAATCAACTCACATCCATTCATTATTAAAGTGTATCCCACACGCACTAAAAATAAATTACATCATCTATAAGATAAAGTGCAAAATCGTCCAAATTCTACCAAAAATACCAAAAGTCTCACTTATTTAGGAACAACAAAAAGCTCTAAAATCTCACTTATTTAGGAACAAAGGTAATATTGATTTTTAGGAACGTGTGTAAAGATTTATATATTTATTTTTTAAAATTTATAATTAATTTCATTATAGTTTTCAAATTAGTTATATATTAAAAGATTTATAAATTATAAAAAAGATAACAAAATTAAAGGATTTAATGGTACTGGTAGTGGATGTTTCACAGCTATGATGAAAATTTCTTTTCAATATGGTCAGTTTTTCAACAGGATTATGAAATTTTTATCTAATATCTCTTCTTTTCTCAAAGGGTGTAAATATTTCCACAATTGTTGTAAAAATTTCTGCTCTATATAACCACTTTTTCCACAGGTTATGTATATTTTCATAGAGTTGTGAAATTTCTATCCATTATATCTTCTATTTCCAAAGGACGTGAATATTTCCACAAGTGTTGTGATAATTTTTGCTTAATATAGCCGATTTTTCCACAAGATGTGTATACTTTCATATTGTTGTAAAATTTATACCCAATATCTCTTCTATTCTAAAGGGTGTGAATATTTTCAAAGGTGGTGTGAAAGTTTTTGCTTAATAGAGCTACTTTTTCCACATGCAGTGTATATTTTTGCACAGAATTATGAAATTTTTATCCAATATTAATTCTCTAAATGGCATGATTATTTTCACAGGTTGTGAAAATTTGTTTTCAATATTTCCACTTTTTTCATAGGTCAAATTAAAAAGTGATAAATTTCAAATTATATTGAAAAAATTTATTTTCACAGTTTGTGGGGATTTCAACTTGGCTCATAATAATTTCTTCTCAATGTATCTACTATTTTCACGGATTTTCATGGGTGGCTGACTTTTTCACAGGGTGTTAGTGAGTATTTTTGACTAATGTTTACACTATTTCCATTGATTTTAGAATTCTTTATAGGGATCTAGAATTTCTGCCGATGTCCCTACTATTTCACAGGACGTTGAAACTTCATAGGGGATATGAGAATTTTTGCTTAATGTCTAAGTTGTGAAAATTTCTACCCAATGTTTCCACTATTTCACAAGCTGTGTAATTTTCAATACTGGTAATGAAAATTTTTGCCCAATATCTCTACTCACGGGTCATGAAACTTTTCACATGATGTCTCCACTATTTTCACAAGCTGTTAAATTTTCAATAGTGGTCGTGAGAATTTATCCCTAATGTCCAATTTTTCCCACGAGCTATGAAATTTTCCATAGGAGCTGTGAGAATTTTTGCCCAATATCTTCACTATTTTCACAGGCAGTACAATTTTCCACGAAGGTCATGAAAATTTATGGTCAATGTCATAGCTATTCCATGGGTTGTAGAATTTTGCCGCACGATATATCTATTATTTGTAGTGATAAATTAATATGCACAAGGTATTGAAAATTTACATTGTTTAAAATTTTCCAACATACACCTTTTGTGAAACTTGAAAAATAAAACTTATAAGTTGTAGTATTGCTAGATTTTTTACTTAAACTGAAATGTTGCATGATATATATAGACTATAAATTTATAAAAAAATAACATAAATTCAATAGAATGAAGCAGTTGCTATATATATAAAAAATTCTTATTCTAAATATGTATTTGGGAGCAGCTGACTCTCATGTAATAATTCATTTCATTTACATTTTTTGGGATTTTCATACACCAAATCTGCCTTTCCCATATATGGATTGGTATATAAGTTTTATTAAACACTAAATCCGTCTCTCGTAAAAATAAATTCAGGGTAATAAATTTAATGCAACAAATCCGTCTCTCCCAAAAGCGGATTCATGTTTACAATATTTCATGTAACAAATCTGTCTCTCCCATAAACGGATTTAGTTAATAATTTTTATTTAGTGTCATCCTCATCTTTTTCAGAGAACCGAATTTCATTTATACAATTACACTGAGAATCTTTGTACAACTTTTAATTTACAGTGAATAAGCTTTTCTCATTCTCCAAATCCGCTTTTCTTATAAACGGATTTGTGTTTAATAATTCTCCCTCAATTAAACCTCTCCAAACTACATTTGTAATTAATTTTAAAACAGTAAATAGTTTTCTTTTTCAACCCTCCTTTGTCATAAATCCCAGTTTTAAAAAGAATCGTTTTAATACATTTTTAGCACGGTTACTTGTTTTTATGCATGCAATGCGATGGACGATGTTTGCAGCCTTTCATCTGAAATGAAATCTTATTCATCTCAATTCCCTTTGCAGTTTGCAGCCTTTTCTTTACATTGCTTTGGATTTTATCAGAAAATAATCTAAACTTTGTTTCTTGATGAGGTACAAACTTTACAATCACTCATCTTTCTTAAATTGGGAATACTTCTGTTTGCTAAATCAATCAGGTCAGGTGGCTTAGCTACTTTATATTCATCGTTGTGGTATGAAGAAATTGGATGAATTAAGCTATTATTACCTTGAATAAAATTAACACAATCAAGTTTATTAACAATTCATAAATTTCTTATTCTTATAGAAAATGCACTTCATGCAAGGTAAGACTGCATATATTTGCACCTTCGGGTGTATGGCTATTCTCTAGACTCTGCGTAAATGAGGGATGCCTTCATACATCAGGCTGTCCCTTTTTTTTTTTTTTTCCAAATAGAAAATACACTTACCTATAGAAGGTATTTCTCATAACTTATAAATTGGTCAAAACAGATTATAAGCTGTTCAGTTAAGTGCTTCTGAAAACTTAAATTTTATATTATAATCTCTAAAAATTACTTAAACACACCATAAGCTAAAAAGCACCAGTTTTGAGAAACACCCTAATTGTCACTAAGTCTGCTAAAGCTTAAATCAGCTTAAATTCAATTATTACTTTAATTTTAAGGTTAGCTTTAGTATTAGACTATTATCATCCGTTAAAGAAAAAGGAATGATTCAGATGAAAAACCAGAATTTTCTTCTCATTCTTTCATCCTTGGGCAACGTTCATGTTTCCTTTTAATCCAACAATTTTGAATAAAACTTTTATTAATTTCTACTGTTATAGTCATAGACAAAGCATAAAAATTATAACTTGATTATAAAGCAAATTAAGACAGCACAAAATCATTTCATGTCCCTCTAATAATCACTCTACACTTGCCATTGCCAAAAAGCAGAATAAAGCTATTCTTACACTACTGCACATCTTCGTAAAGTCAGCTTCAGAATAATTTCTTTTCTAAAATAGATCAATTCCTTCGAGGGGAAAAAATAAAAAGACAATAAACATATATAGATTCCTCACATCACCATGTGCATAAAGTCTGGTTTCAACAAGAAGCATTTCTTCTTCAATCCAAGCAAAGTATCATCATCACTACACTCGCATCTTCTTCAACAAATTTCTTGATTTCTCTAACCTATCTCAAAGATCAGAGTCATGCCCACCTTTTTACTAATCATTTTCACAGTTTTCTTGACATTAATCCGTTGTAATTATGCTAGTGTTCATCAGAATCCATGCCGATCTTATTGCGGAAATATTACTATAGATTACCCTTTTTCACTTCAATATGGTTGTGGTCATCCTGGTTTTAGAGACCTCTTATTTTGCATAAATGATATACTAATGTTTCACATAAGTTCAGGGTCTTATCGCGTACTAGAAATAGATTATGCTTATAATTCACTCACACTTCACGAGCCTCACTTGTCGAATTGCGAAACTATTGTGCTCGGCGGCAAGGGGAATGGGTTCGCCGTGGAGCCGTGGAGGTCGCCGTACTTCAATCCAACTTCAGATAATGTGTTTATGCTTATAGGTTGTTCAGCTAAATCACCACTCTTCCAAGGTTTCCCTGGAAAGCACTTACCCTGCCGAAATGTTTCAGGCATGGGGTGTGAGGATTATTATGGGTGCCCAGCCTGGAGCCTATTGGGGGGGCATAGGCCGCATGTGGGTACGGTGTTCGGGTCCGGACCACCGGAGTGTTGTGCTGTGGCATTTGAGGCTATTAAGGCAATCAATTTAAGTAAGCTTGAGTGTGAAGGGTATAGCAGTGCTTATAATCTCGCACCGTTAAGGATTGACGGGCCTACTGAATGGTCTTACGGCATAAGAGTGGAATATTCTGTGCAAGGGAATGAGGAATTTTGTAGAGCTTGTGAAGCAACTGGTGGAACTTGTGGTTATGGCACTGATGG
>CATIWJ010258726.1:0-11127 GCA_949640765.1 Croton laevigatus | reverse complement strand
TATTTTATTGAGATAGTGGGTGTTGTCAAATCATGTTTTTTGGTGGAGTAATTTTATATTGTATTGTAATGATTAGAAGAATAAGGGTATTTTGGGATAAAAGTGAAGAAAGTATGTTTTTCCTTAATATGTGTGCAAAAGGAATTTTCCACAAATAAATGGAACGGATGGAGTATATAATTAAGAAAATTCAAATTAAAAAAAAAAATTGATGAACTTGTGGGAGCCTCGGCATTCTCTTACCTTTCAGCCGTGCGCATCTTCAACACAGAGGCATTAATAACTAGAATCCTTTGTTCAACTTGCAGTTGCAAAAATATTTTGTACATCTTGTTAAAGACCCACATTGAAATACCATTCTTTTTTAGTATTTTTTTTGTCGCAAAAGAAAATATAGTATCCATTAACCGTCGCCACTTCTTGCTTAAAGAAGAAAGCTTCGAATTAAGGCAAAAAAAAAAAAGAAGAAAGCTTCGAACGATTCAAGGTTCACTTTGCTGTGCGTCTTGTCGTTGGGAAAGAATACCCGGTTTTATTGCGGCAAAAAAAAAGAATACCCAACCAAAATACACGTGTCGTCTCTAAACTCAATTTCCTAAACCGGTGCTTGTTCTCTGTTTTCTGTTTCTTTTCTTTTTTCAATCAAATGCAAGACTAACAATTCTTTTGATCACCGTATTGAAGAGGAACATTTCTGAGCCTTTCTTTTTCTGGTAATGCTAATTTTTGCAGACCACCTGTTTGATAAAAGTCGTCAGACAAGTTTTGAGTTTTGAATTATATTATATTACTCACTAATTTTGTATTTTTATTGCATCAGGTAGATTCTTGCTTTCTATTTCGTTCTTTGATATGTGTAACAGAATTAGTAAGCATTCAAACAAGTTGTATCTTGGATGGTGCACATCACTTAGAAGGTATAGTTCCAGTGAACCCATAATTGACATTTCTGATGCAACCAAAAAGATATATAAAATCATGATGTCTACGCCAGCAGTGACTCTTGATACTGCACTGAACCAAAATGGTGTTAGGGTTTCCCCAGAAATAGTTGAGCATGTTCTTAAGAAATTTCAGAATGCTGGTATGGTAGCCTATCGGTTCTTTGAATGGGCAGAGAAGCAGCGTCACTATACTCATAGCATTAAGGCTTATCATACCATGATAGAGTCCTTGGCCAAAATAAGACAGTATCAAATCATGTGGGATCTTGTAAATGCCATGAGGAGTGAGAGATTGCTAAATGTTGAAACTTTTTGCATCATTATGAGACAATATGCTAGAGCTCAAAAGCTGGAGGAAGCTGTTTATACGTTTAATGTGATGGACAAGTATGGCGTGCCCCCGAACTTGGCTGCATTCAATGGCTTGCTTAGTTCTTTATGCAAGTCCAAGAATGTGAGGAAAGCTCAAGAGATTTTCGACAGTATGAAGAACCAATTTGTTCCTGATTCCAAAACATATAGTATCTTGATTGAAGGATGGGGAAAGGCTCCGAATTTACCCAAGGCGAGGGAAATTTTTAGGGAGATGGTTGATGTCGGTTGCAATCCTGATATTGTGACTTATGGAATTATGGTGGATGTTCTTTGCAAGGCTGGACGCGTTGATGAAGCCCTTGGCATTGTTGAGGAAATGGATTCAGCTGTATGTAAGCCAACTTCTTTTATTTATAGCATATTGGTTCATACATATGGGATAGAAAACCGGATTGAAGATGCTGTTGCTACATTCCTAGGGATGGAGAAGAATGGAATCTTGCCTGATGTGGTTGTGTGCAATGCTTTAATTGGTGCTTTTTGTAAAGCAAACAAGTTTAAGAATGTGTATAGGGTGTTGAATGATATGGATATCAAGGGGGTGAAACCCAATTCAAGAACCTTCAATATCATTTTGACCAATTTAATTGGATATGGAGCAACTGATGAGGCTTTTAGGGTGTTCCGCAGTATGATCAAAGTATGTGCGCCAGACGCAGATACGTATACCATGATGATAAAGATGTTTTGTGAAAAGAATAACTTAGAGACGGCTCTGAAGGTGTGGAAGTTGATGAAGAAAAAGGAGTTTGTTCCAAGTATGCACACTTTTTCTGTGCTTATAAATGGATTGTGCGAGAAGGGTGATGTTTCTCAGGCTTGTGTATTATTTGAAGAGATGATAGAAAAGGGAATTCGGCCTTCGGGTGTGACTTTTGGAAAGTTAAGGCATTTGCTTATAAAAGGAGGAAGAGAAGATGTAGTGAAATTTCTTCAGGAGAAAATCAATGTTCTTGTCAAGGAACCGTTATGGGATTGACTGATGAACTGTGCTTGACGAACTAAAGCCATGTTGATCATCAAGCAATGATAAGATTATTCATGGATGCTGCTTAGTGTTCTTCGCTGGTGAGTTTTCTTGGGAGTACCGTTTAAGAACACTCTATTCTGTTTTCAATATTAACAAGCAAATAGTTCATATGGCAAAGATAACTTTGGATAGGATTTATGAATGGCAACAGAATTACTTGTGCTTGCGTGTTTCTGAACAGGTGCAAGTAGATATCTAGAGAATAAAGCCGATGGATTTATTGATGTGTTCTCTGCCTGGGAAGCTTCCATGTGTTCATTCTTGAATCCCACTGGTTTTCTTTAATTTTTCCTTCATTCATTCATTACTAATTCATTAACAAATATCTGAGACTTGCAAATTTTTTCATTGATAATTTCTTTCTATAAGGGGAAAAAATTTCCATTCTTTTCCAAGTTAAAAATCTGTAGAAACCTCATTCTGTAAACAATTCAATATTTTAAGAAAACTTTATGTGATCCCAATCATAATAAGTCGAAAACAAGTTTAGTTTTGGATCATATCTGGACTCCAGAGCAACCATTTCTAAAACTAGCAAGGTTTCGCAAATGCAGAAAACTCTTCCTTAATGTGTGCTATCAGAAATTCAAAACGGGGCACGATAACACAACTGACTGATAACAAGAATAAATAGTTTCAGAAGCAAAAATATTCTTCCAAAATTTACTATATTTCCTCTTGAAGAAAACAGAAACAAATTCTCTCTAACATCTTCTGGCTCTTGAAGAAAACAGAAACAAATTCTCTCTAACATCTTCTGGAACCCTACGTAGGAACCCATTTGCAGAATTTGCACCACAGATAAATATCTAGTGTGAGTCTTTAATCAATCAGACACATGGTGAGGAGATAAAACTGAAGATCAGTAGATAATAACATTAAAAGAAAATCAAGGGACCCTCTTAATGTCTTCTTGTTTTAGATTCACTTTTTGCTAGTGCTACACCAGAAAGTTTGTTGACTTCATACAGGAGCGCCACTGAGAACAAGAAACTGCGTATGAAATACAAAATTAGCAAGCTATTGCAGGAGTTTCAAATTAAAGACATTGCTTAAATGATGCTTTAATGGATCTAATATCCATATGATTGTCATTATATTACAATCAGAGGACAAAATCATTATACAGGGACGAATGCAATCAGCCTAAACAAATAGGATTTGAGACTACAATCTTCAAGTAGAAACTCTGAACTCAAATCTACTTGGAGCCTACATCTTAACTCACACTAAGAACATGGATATCTAAAAAAGTAACTAACCAAGCCAATCTTGGGCATGGATGGATTATGCAGTTCAATAAATACTTAATCTTTAAAGGATTAAGTCATTTTCTGCAAGGCGACAACACCTAAAAAAAAAGGGTTTCAACTGGCTCAATCAATTAACTGTGGCAACTCCATCACATCTCAACTAGGAAAATTTAACATAGGCAATGATGAATTTACATATATACATTTTAGACTGAAGTAGTTGTTTTAGTATTGAAGGTTTTGAATCCAAGATTCTTGTGAAAAACGTCTACCAAACTCTTTGTACCATCATGCATGCATATTACGTAGATTAAGACAATCATTTATCACAACAGTACCATGTAGTAATGCAAACTCGATGGACAGTTCCAGCTGCAATTAGAGCAACAGCTTCTGCTAATACAACTGCAAGAGAGTAGTAGATAACATAAGAACATATGCATCACGCACAAATGCAGTTTGACAAATGCTAAAACTCGAAACAGATGTATCCCAATGGTGGAACTAATAAAGCATAACTAAGGTCAGAGATTAACAGGGGAAAAAAAAAAAAAAGAAGAAAAAGGAAAAAAAAAATATTAGTTAGTAAATGAGATTATATTTTTGTGCTCCAATTGCGTCATTTTTGAAATTTATTAGAAGAATGCAAGACATAGTTTTTTACTTGGTTAAGACCCAGTGACCCAGTTAAATTAAACTTAATCAATGACAAAATAAAGGGAAAAAATGTCAACTAACATGAGTTGGTTAAGTAGAAATGGACAATCACACAGTTTTGTTTGAATATGTTTCTTATCATTACCTGAACAAATGACAGGGTACAAGAATGACCTTGAAAAACATGTTGGATATCTTAAAAGATAGTAGCAAATTTTAAACTTTGTGGTACTTGATCAACAGTAATTCAACCAATAAAAAAGGAAAAGACCGGGAACATAAGGCAAAATTATTTCGAACAAAATGCATATACCTGTGCCCCATCCAGTCTTCATGCCACATGTTTCCTGGAAATTCCCTAGGAACTGTAACAGCCAGCAAATGCATATCGTCATCCACAACATTTATCATTGAAGATACAAACCAAACAGAAAGCAGAGCTAAAACATTTGGAATAGAAGTGCAACATTTAAACAAGTTCATGACCGACACTTAGTGCAACAAAAGACATAATGTTGAATCAAACATTTGCTGGGCATAAATGCAATCATATAAAGTAATCAAGAAGGAAACTTTCTTTATAAAGACCAGAAACAACTTACTGAGCTTATACACATATTGAAGAAAAACAAAAATTTTATCGAGTAAAATTGAGCAGAAAAGGGGGAAAATTTTATACTACTAGTACTATTATTACAATAACTGGCAGAAATACAATCAAAAAATGAATTGAAATAGAAAAGGTTGAGAAGACATCTCATGACAAAAAATCATGATTAACTGCAAGAATTCAACAGCAAAAATACACATCCCACTAAAGAAAGCAACGTATTTAAGCAGAGACAGTCACATAACAGAAGGAAAAAAGGTTTTTGATATGCTGGAATGGGAAAAAGAGGGCAGCTAGGCGCACGTAATAAAAAGGGGCTCTCAATGAGAAGCTCTAAACTCACTGTTAGCAGCACTAGAAATAGGAGAGAACTGATAAAGCCTCCAAGTATGGTAAATAGCTCCGTTGATGCTAACTTTCCTCTATACATCTCTTGAAGTGAAAGAATAACAGTGAACAAAAGAGAGGAGTAAAGCATAGAACTTCCTGCTTCAGCCATGATCTTCGTAATGCATAAATACCCAAAAAGGAAAATTGCATTAGATATATGGTCAATTATCAGAAAACTAATTATTATGCAAATAATTCAAGAGGACGTTTTAACAATCAAACACATAAACAGAAATCAACTTTGAATGACGACATAGAAATCAAGCACATAATGAATCGCATCATAAACACAGGTGGAATCCTACATAATCAAATCGATAATGCGAATCGGAAGTTCGAAAATGAAGAATTTCCCTACATAAACAGTGCTACATTTCCTCTGAGAAAAAGCACAGAGATCTAATTTTACAAAAACCAAACTGCAAATTGAGAGAAGAGAAGATTGGAAGAACTGAAGCCATACCTTAGAAATACAGATCCCTCCTTAGACTAGCGTTGATCTCCAGGAGTCGAGTCTGGCGAGAGTAATTGGGATTAATCGCGGTGGGAATTTTATTGTTGCGACAACGTACAATTCCAATAATGCCCTTATTATTATTATTATCAATTACCAACAATTTTTTTTGAAAAAGTAATACTGCATCCGCTTTAAAAAAACTGAAACTTCACACTATTCACCCTTCTTTTTCTACATAACTTTCTTCCAATTCTATCCTAAAAACTTATATTCACTAAATTTGAAAAGTGGATCCCACATATTTTTCACTATTAACTCACATCAAATTAATATAAAAAATGGACCCCACGTACACTAAAATCCAAATATTTTCCGCTAAAAGACAAGATCCAAAATTGTCTAAATACACACAAAAATACTAAGTCTCTACATTTTGAAAACTACCCTTCATATACAAGTCTCAATTTTTTGAAAACGGAGGTAGTATTTTCTTCTCAAAATTTTGGTCAATTTTGCCATGGTCCCTAGAGCCTCTAGGATGTGCATATTTGCAAACACAAGAGAGTAGCCTAGTGGTAAAGTAACTCTTTCCTGGGACCTTCGAAATTTATCAATCATCTTTCTCAAATTCTCTAAGTAGAGTAGAGTATCTATGTAAAAAAAAAAAAAATATGTGCATGTTTGCAGGGAAACCACCCAAAATTGGGAATCGTAAATGGAAGCGTTATTAAAACCGAAAAAATAACTCACAATTTAAGAACTGTTTTAGAATTAAAATCGAAACATTTATATTGTAAACTGTTTTAGAATTAAAATCGAAACAGTTATATTGTTATTCTGGCTTTACTGTTCTGATTATGGTTCCTTGCCAATAATCATACCAAAACCATATTGTACTAAAAACGAGATAAAAATGTATTTCAATATCATTTATGCACATATATTGAGATATTTACAAAAAACTTCTTATGTTTTAGCCTATTCAACAAAAATCTCTCTGTTAATTTTTTTTCGGACACAAACATCCATGTGATTTAATTCCGTTGACAAAAATATTCTTTTGTCTATTTTTCTGTTAAAATAACGGTAGAAGGACAAAAATGTAATTTTTACAGGCATTTTTGAAAAACTCAAGAAATAGAGGGACTGTTCTGAAATCTTCAACCTGGCCACGATTCTGACCGCTGCCTCCTCCGCTGCAGCCTCCGCCATCGAGTTCATCACCGGTCGGAACCCTATCCACGATTCTGTATTGTATATCAATTACTTTATTGTTCAATCATATTTTTTTATATAATTTTTAATATTTATCTTGAAATTTATTAATTTTAATTCATTAAATATTAAGATATTTATTTATTAGAAATATAAATTTTATATAGAATAATAATAAATAAATAATTTTTTTTAACATAAATAAATAATATTTTTATAAATTGGTGTTATAATAAAAATAATTAAAAAGTAAGTTTATTTTATATATAAATATATATATCGGAACCGAAGAACGTGAATCGTATTAAAATAGATGCTCGTTCTGGTTCATATTCCTCACCCAACGGGTTATGGTTCAAAAGAAAAAGTAATAGTAAAACTGATTTTAGTTTCGGTTCCTGCCCGGAACAGGCACACCCTACATGGCTCGATTAATTTCCATTTGCCTTTTTCACGTGACTCCAAGGACGAGGCAAACGGAGTCGAACGACGTACCAAAGTGTCCAGTGTGTTTGCAAACCTAAGGCGGCGAGTGCAGTGACTTTCCTGCGGCCACAATACCCACACCTACGAGCCTTGTCTCAAAAGCTTGCCTCAAATAAATTTGTAAAACATCAAAAGACCAAATTCACTTCAAGCATGCATGCAATGATTGACATCCATTATGGCTTAAGTATTTTACACATTTTTCACTGCATTTTAGTCAAGAAATTTGCTCCCAAGAGTGAGTCTAAATGCCATTGCTAATAGCCTAATGATTGAATGCTTGAACAGAGTTTCCTATCTTAAAGAATTTTCAACAAAACCAATAAATTATAATTCCATTTTAATCACACAAATACACAACAGAAGTGATCAAAATTAATATCTGATAACAGTATAGTATATACCTACAACCTCTCTTATGCTCAAAGTTACCATTAACATAAATACCATCATAACAGAATTCAAAGGAACATGATAAACTAAACAAAACTTCAAATACTACAAAAAATAATTTCGCAGCAATTGCACGTCAAGAAATAGCAAGGGAAAAAAAGTGAAGCTATTGCAGTGGAATTTGAACCCACGACCTTTATATTGTGAGTCTTAACACAATATCCACTCCGCTATGCAACCACAGGAGTTCATCCCATTGATAGTCTAGCACATAATGGGCATTTAGAAAACAGTGGAGTCATCTAATCTTCTCTTATCTAAGAAAGATCTATTTCAGTTGCCTTCATATTTAGGGTCAGCCATCACATAATGGTAAGCTGTCACCAGCACAAATATAAAAATGCCAAGAAAATTGGCGAAAAACCCCAGGTCTTGATCATCAAACATCTGCAAAACCAACAATTAAAATTTTTAAGTAACAAGCTGACACAATCTGCAATTTATATTTATCAACCTCTAAGGATTCAAAGTAAATGGTATTAGTGAACTTGGAATATATATATATATATATATATATATATATATATTCAGTTACATAATTCCTTCGGTATTACGCTTCACATTCACAAGAGAACAATAAACAGAAGAATCTGTATTTGTAAATTGTGTCAGCTCCATAAATTTCACTAGCAGCATGATTTATGCATATAGCAGCTTCTTTATACAGTTCATTCAAATGATTGGACATATATGAACAGGTACAAGCATAGTGAGTTACAAGAAGATAAAAATAAATAAAATAAAATTGCTGCAACCTAAAAAGGGAATATGGGATCAATATTCATCTCGTCTGCCTATTCAATCATTATGGGGCCTAAATTTAACACTTAATCCAGTTGCTAAGTATTACAAATACACTTCCATAGCTTAGGACTAGGTAACAATGTGAGGAAAGGAAACTGAAATTCCTTGGTCTCTAACGTGAAACTTCCTAATCATCGTTAATCTAATGAACATCCAACACAATGATTTTTCCAATACTTTGAAATTGCAAATTCTTGATATGCGACATCTAGAGTTATCAAGAATGTAATATGCTTGTGCACAGTAGCAAGGAAATACTCACTTCAAGAACTAAAGTTGTTCCGAAGCACTAACAACAACAAGAAGTGAAAAAGGAGAAAACTAAACTATTTTCCACACAAATACTTTTGTAAAGCATCAAAAGACCAAATTCACTTCAAGCATGCATGATTCGATGATTTTCATTCATTAAGTGGCTGAAGTGTTTTACACATTTTTCACTGCATTTTAGTCAAGAAATTGTGATCACAAGAACAAGTCTAAATGCCATTGCTAATAGCCTAGATCCCAATTATTGAATGCTTGAACAGAGTTTCCTACTTTCAAGAATTTTCAACAAAACTAACAAACTAGCTATAATCCCATTTTAATCAGGCAACATAAGTATATAACATAACTGATCAAAATAAACATTTGATAGAAGTACAGTCTATACCTACAACTTCTCTTATACTGAGTTACCATTAACATAAAATACCAACATAACGAAATTCAAAGGTACATACTACACTAAACAAAATTTCAAATACTCCAAAAACTAATAACGAAATTCAAAGGTACATACTACAGTAAACGAAATTTCAAGTACTCCAAAAACTAATTTGGCAGCATTTGCACATCAAGAAGTAGCATGGTTTGCGATCGCGGGATTCTACCCACGACCTTTAGATCCAGAGTCTAACGCCACTCTGCTATGCAACCACATATGTTCATCCCATTGAAAGTATAGCACATAACGGGCATTCGAAAAACAGCGGAGTCACCAAAATACAACACAATTCGTTTCAAAACTATCAGTAAATTAAAAGAAAATCATAAATTAAAGAAAATATATCCATAAAAACTGAATAGATTTGAGATCAAAATCCTGAACAGCAATCTCAAAATCTAGAACAAAAGAAATGAGAGGCAGACAAACCTTTACGTTGATTTGATTCGAAAATGCGTAAGATGAACAACCCTAAGATAGATGGTCAATTATCAGAAAACTAATAATTATGTAATTAATTCAAGAGGATATTTCTTACAATCAAACACATAAACAGATATCTACTTTGAATGAAAATAATTTTCGTACATCAACAGTGCTACATTTCCTCTGAGAAGAAGAACAGAGATCTAATTTTACAAAAACAAAACAGCAAATTAAAGAAAAGAGAAGATTGAAGAACTGAAGCCATACCTCGGACTAGCTTTGAGCTCCTCGAGAGGAATTGGGATTAATCGGGGTGGTGGTGCGAATCTCAAAATCCAGGAGGATGCCCCTGCGTGGTTTTAATGTGATATTTTTAAATCAGTCCCAAATTCGTAAACTGCGAAACTTTAATTAAATACAAACAAGGACAACGACTACCTAATCTTAAATATCACCTCCATTGCAAGACATTTATTATTTATTCTGGTTTTTTTATAATTTTTTTTATTTTATTTTAAAAATTAATCAATTCGCATCTATCTATTATAAAAATAGACCTCATATTACTAAAATGAATTATATTATTATAAAATAAAGGATCAAATCATCCTAATTCAACTAAAAATACTAAAAAAATTTGATAATCTTCACGATCCATATCTAATAATTTCGGGGAGCAAACTTGCCTGTAAAAATAGTGGGGGCCGCCGGTGGCAGCCACTCCGATAATAAAGTCAGTAATGATGACTATTTAATATATTTGAGAGGAGATTAATAATATATATGAAGAAGAGAGAGAGAAGAAAGCTTAGCTTAAATGGTGAGATCAGGGGTGGACTTATAGCAAGCCCAGAATGGGCAGCCGCCCACCCTCAACTGGAACACCACCATGCTGCTGCTTCTACTTCTTTCACTTCATCCGGTTCACCGAACTTCAATTCCTTGATGGGTTTTTCAATTTTTCTTCACCGACAGTTCCTAAAGTAGAAATACTTTATCTATCTATGTCAGGGGCAGATGAGCTAGGTTGGTATGAGCTAGATTTCAATTATTATTTTTTTTTCCTTTTTTGGTTATTTAAGGTTAGTATGAGCTAGATTGAAATCCTATCTTGTTTCTGAGTTCTTCCCATTTCCTTGGCTTTGTTTGATTGTTAGAGTCTTTTGAATGAAAAACGGAATCTTGAGTTGGGTTTTGATTTAATGTAGAGAATCATAGGAATTGTTCACCTGAATTATCAAATTATATACAAATTGCTTTGCAAATTTTTGGCACATCAACTGTTTGATAATATTACTCTAAGACTTTAAACAATGAA
>CATIWJ010258724.1:0-17255 GCA_949640765.1 Croton laevigatus | reverse complement strand
TTAAGAGTGAGGAGGATTTAGTGTTTATAAAGATGGGCAATCCTCACCTGTAAACTCGGGTTTTCAGGTGAGTTAGGCCCAGATTCTTAACATGGTATCAGAGCCTGCCTCCTCCACCAATGTTGGGACATTTGCCCATGGCCCGTGATGGGCAGTGATGAGCGGTTGCACCCGTTGGGTTGATGTCCTCACCCATGATGGGTGAGAGGGGGTGTGTTGGAATCCCACATTGGTTAGGAGTGAGGAGGATTTAGTGTTTATAAGGCTAGGTAATCCTCACCTATAAACTCGGGTTTTCAGATGAGTTAAGCCCAGATTCTTAACAAATGTTTGCCCATAGCCCGTGATGGGCGGTGATGAGCGGTTGCACCCGTTGGGTTGATGTCCTCACCCGTGATGGGTGAGAGGGGGTGTGTTGGAATCTCATATTGGTTAGGAGTGAGGAGGATTTAGTGTTTATAAGGCTAGGCAATCCTCACCTGTAAACTCGGGTTTTCAAGTGAGTTAGGCCCAGATTCTTAACATGGTATCAGAGCCTGCCTCCTCCACCAATGTTGGGACATTTGCCCATGGCCCGTGATGGGCAGTGATGAGCGATTGCACCCGTTGGGTTGATGTCCTCACCCGTGATGGGTGAGAGGGGGTGTGTTGGAATCCCACATTGGTTAGGAGTGAGGAGGATTTAGTGTTTATAAGGCTAGGCAATTCTCACCTGTAAACTCGGGTTTTCAGATAAGTTAGGCCCAGATTCTTAACAGTAATCAATTTACCTTTATCACCTTTTTTTATTCTTATTGCCCCCTTGCTACACTTTTTTTATCATGTTATGTTATGTTGGTTGGTTCTTTTCACATATAGATATTTCCATTGCTTGTCAGTATTTTTCATATAATTTATCCCAACGTACCCTTTAATAGTCTCTTAACATCTTGTTGTATTTCATATAACTTCTGCAGGTGTTGGAAATAATCAGAATTTTCCCACATTGGGGTTTTCATCTGCACTACATGGAAGCCCAGAGATACCGTTTTCAATCCTGCAGATCTCAGAACATGATCCCCAAGTAATTTCTGAAGACCTTATTTTTCATCGCATGGGCCCTGGCATGATAAATTCAACTGTTGATAAGGTGCTGCAACCTGAAACAGTGATGCTAGAGAAGAAAAAACAGCAATCTGATTCTTCATATGTGCAATTTCATAAAACTTCAAAGGGTGAATCACCTTGTCACTTCGCTGAAAAAATTGTTCATAAGCAATCTCGGTTCCTTTCAAAACAACTGAATGGGATTCATGTTGCTTCTGAAAGTTCCTCACTTTCCACTTCAAATGGAACTGCTGGCAAGGAAAAATCAAGCTACCATTCTTCTGTTGAGCAAAAGATTTTACTTGCTTATGTCAGCCACAAGAATTCAGCTAGTTCCAGAGGGAACTGTCTAGTTTCTTTTGTTAACTACTTGCATTCAACTGTATGCAATGATCACATGTGCATGTGTGAGCATTTTTGCTCCCTCCTGTCACATTTTGATAATTGTCATCATGCTAACTGCCATAAATGTGGTCCTGTCCATTATCAATGTAATGCAAGTAAACATCGTGAAAATTTTGAACATATGGATGGTGGCCTCTTGAGCAATTCCAGCAATGCTTATGCTTTCGGTTCTGGCTCTTGTCCTTCAGAAAACATACTGCGACATGCAAAACGTTTAAAGCGCAGCTTGCGGTATTCAGAAAATTCGTTACCTCCTTCAAAGGATCTGAAGATGGAGACATCCTGTTGTTTGTCATCTGAAAATAAAATTTCATTATTGGCTCAACCCTTTGATACGGGACTTCCACAGTTGCAGCAATGGCCTGAATCTCCTGTATCTATTAATTCTGAGATTCCCGAATGGCAAATTGAATTGGTGAAGCCCATGACTCCCGTAATTGCTTGTCAAACAAAGCAAAATGCTGGTAATGATTTTTCGAAACTCCATGCTGAGAGTTCACATACCTCGAGGGCACACTCTGAAGAGCTTGTCACCATCTCAAAAGAGCAAGTGGTACAGCTGATGTCTAATTGTGACCCTGCCAAGCAAGATATTGAGACTGAAATGGAAGTGAAGCCAGATAAACCAAAAGTACGAGGTGTTTCCTTGCTTGAATTTTTCTCGGTAGATGAAATAAAGGACCATATATCAAGTCTTCGACAATGGATTGGTCAGGTTTGTGCATCATCTTTACTGCTTGGATTACGAACTATTAAAAGCTTTCAGCTACAGTTGAAACCTTGCCTGCTCTTTTCTTTTAATTATTCTGTTACAATTCATTTTGGATATACAAACGAAGCAGCTGTTTAAGATGGTTGCGTCATCTAGGACATAGATGATATAATGTGTGGTCCAATTGGTGTTGACTGTTAGAATGTGATTACTGAGTTTGGGGGATTTGAAATTTAAAATATTTTCACATCAATTGAATTTAAATTGTCTATAGCCAATGCATAAATTTGTATGTATGCCAAATGCATCCTCAGTGCATGTATGTTGTCTTATGATATTACTGGAGTTGAACCTTTGCTCTTGTTCTGTCATGATGTGTTACGATGTCTATTTCAGTAGTGGGATAAAGCAAAATTACATTCTCTAATTGCTTCATAGAGATGGCAGAAAACTTGCTCCAATTACTTGCTTTTGGATGATTGATAATTTATTTCTGCTTCTTCATTTAGGGAATATCAAAGGACGAAATGGAAAAACATGCAATGCATTGTGCCAATGAGAACACATGCCAATTGTGTGCTGAAGATAAGCTTCTACTCGCTCCAGTTCCAATATATTGCTCATCTTGTGGTTCTCGTATCAAACGGGGTGTGATTTATTATAGCACCTCTGAGGAAAATGGTATGCGGCATTGTTTTTGTACCTTATGTTATAAGTCTCGAGGTGGGAATATTACATTCTATGGGATTACTATTCCCAAGGCAAAGCTGGAGAAGAAGAAGAATGATGAGGAAATTGAAGAACCAGTAAGTTACAGAAACATCTTTTCTTTCTCTGTCTTGAGAAATTGTGACACTTACTCTGCTGCATTTGTTTCTTGCAGTGGGTCCAGTGTGACAAATGTAAAGGTTGGCAACACCAAATATGTGCTCTCTTTAATGATAAGAGAGATATGGAAGGGCAATCTGAGTACATATGTCCCAACTGCTACTTAGAAGAGATTGAACATGGGGAAAATATGCCATCACCAAATAATGTTGTTTTTGGTGCAAAAGATTTGCCTACCACTTTGCTGAGTGATTACATAGAGCAAAGGCTATGGAGGCGTCTTCAGCAAGAGAGGGAGGAGAGAGCAAAGTTTTCTGGGAAGAACCTGGATGAGGTTAGTTGCCAACTCTGCACTGATTTGTGATTTTATTAGCCATATTCAAATTCAGCTTTGCCTGAGTAGAAGAAATACATTGTAAAGCCAAAATCAATGAAAATATGATCCATCTTAATTTGCTTGATTTATATAAGCCTTGGTATGGGAATCAAAATCTGAATATTGTGTCTGAAAATCATGAAGTTTCTGAGGATGCAAATCCAATGTGTTTGAATATCATGAAAGCAATATTTTGCCAAATTTAACTTTATGAAGGACTCCTATTATTCAAAAAATATTTCTCTCATGAAAATTATATTTTTACATGGCATAATCTGATCTTTATGGAAGCATTATTGTTTGGCTTGTTCAGAGTTATTAAAATGATATCAATGCAGAAGGCGAGAACTCATTTGATTAAAGTAGAAGAATCAGGTAAAATTTGTAGGGCACTCGAACTTTAGGCTTTCTGGTAATTAAGGCCTTCATGGAGTGTTTTATGAACTTCTCAGAGTAGGTCAATAACGGAAATCTTCTGTCTCAAGCAGATGTGCTAAGGGCCAGTTTGAGCTTTTTAACTGTGGAAAGTGTGATTGTATGCATTTATTTCGAATGCATCTTTTATGAATGTAAATCTTTGATTCAGGAGTTCTAATTGACATATAATGTTCTCTTGGTTGTTAGGTTTCTTGCGCAGAAGATCTTGTTGTTAGAGTGGTTTTATCAGTTAATAAACAGTTGAAAGTGAAGCAACAGTTTTTGGAGATCTTTCAAGATGGCAATTACCCTGATGAATTTCCATACAGATCAAAGGTGAGACATTTTGCATTTAGCATAATGATGCATGAGTGGCTAGATTTATTTCTTCATAGTTCTGTATGGACGTTGGGAAACATTCTTTAAAGCTATTGAAAATTGCAGATGGAATGATGCAGCTCTTTCTTCTGCTTTCCTCTTAACTGATTGCTCACCAGTCTTTTGCATGCTTCCATTGGTTAAAACATCAAACAGATTCCTTTTTAATTCCTTTAGGATAGTATGGTAATTTTAGCACTGTTTCACAGATTGTCTTGCTCTGATACTGGGACTGTTTTCGGTTTATATGAAGAAATGGTTTATTCAATTTTTCAGGTTATTCTTTTGTTCCAGAAGATTGAAGGTGTAGATGTATGCCTTTTTGGCATGTATGTACAGGAGTTCGGTTCAGATTGCAGTCCCCCAGATCATCGTTGTGTGTATATCTCCTATCTTGATTCTGTCAAATACTTTAGACCCGAGGCAGAAACAGCTTCTGGAGAAGCTCTACGTACATTTGTTTACCATGAGATATTGGTAATCTTGTCATCTTCAATTCGTGCTTGTTTTCTAAGAACAAGAATGATCATTTCTCTCTTTATCTTATCATCTATTTTCTCTTATTTTCTTTTTCCTTCATCAGATAGGATATCTTGAATATTGTAAGAAACGAGGTTTTGTGGCATGCTACTTATGGGCCTGCCCCCCTTTGAAGGGGGAAGATTACATCTTATATTGCCATCCAGAGATTCAGAAGACGCCTAAGTCTGACAAGTTGAGGCAATGGTAAGTGTCTTGCTCTCGCTGATGAGCTTTGATGTGTTGTGAGTGAACCCTAGTTGAAATTTACATCTTTATTCTTATGGAAGCATTATCTTATCCTCATTTGGAATCATTTTCTGCATAATTTTTTTTCCCTTCGATTTCTATAGCATATTCTATTTCTCTTCCCTCGTTTCCACTTTTCACCACTATGCTTGTGACCAAGTTGTCATGTGTAATAAGTAACAACTGGTCCACATTTGCAGGTACCATTCAATGCTAAGAAAAGCATCTAAGGAAGATATAGTGGTTGATTTTACAAATTTATATGATCATTTCTTTGTTCCTACTGGTCAATTATACTCCAACTCCAAGGTGACAGCAGCTCGTTTGCCATATTTTGATGGTGACTATTGGTCTGGTGCTGCTGAGAATGTCATCAAGAATATAGAGCTATCAAATGGTGAACATTCTGGGAGGAAGGTGAAAAAAATAATGACAAAGAGAACTCTAAAGGCCATGGGTCATACAAATCCTTCTGGTGGCATTACCAAAGACATTCTGCTGATGCAAAAGGTAACCTTGCTAATGTTCTCTCTTTTTCTGAGTTCATTTGCATGTCTGTTATTTTCAGTTCTTACCCCATGTCCCTTTAGGACCATAATTACTCTTTGGAGCACATTTCAGGCTTGATTTAGTGTCAATTTAGTCACCAGTAATGGTTATAGGATTTTCTCTCATCCCCCCAGGAGGTGCAAATTGGGGGTGTTGTCATCATTTGTGGTGCACTGCATGGGTCATATATGTAAATATATGAAAACAATTAGAGGGTGGAGAATTTAAAATTGTGGAATTAATATATTGTGTCTAACAAAAAATATAATTGGCTTTATATTTAAGAATTTTAAACAAAGGTGCCCCACAGAGAAATTCTAAATGGATTTCAATCCAAAATAGCAAACCAAAGAAGTATAGACTTATCGAGTGTATTGCATATCCATTCTACTTTACTACCTTGCCATCAATCTGATAACCTTCAAACTACCCCCAACCTCAGTTCCAAACTAGTTGAGGGAGTCAATTGAAATTGGGTGCAAATGACCTCTAGCTCAAATGGTTAGTTTGATGCATCTCCCCTATCCGAAGTTAGGGGTTTGAATCTTGGTAGTGCCCTACATAGGCTTTAAATTGATAATTTAACTAAAAAAAACTTAATTTGCCAATAAAAAAAATTGAAATTGGGTTAGGTCTCTAACTCAAATCAGCAGAAGAGGACAGCATTAGAAAACTCAACCCTGCTTAGATTTCTTGAATGTGGACAAATTGCTTGTGATAGGGCTACTACTGTTTCAGATTATCAATGGAAACCATGTGCTCTGAGAACCGAACTAAGTTAAGAAGCACAATGACTTGGAATCCAAAAATATAACAAGCATACATAAATTATCAGGTCATTTCTGGCTTCTGTTATAGTCTAGAAAATATCAGATGGTATTGTACTGTAATTTATTAGCTTTTGGCATCTCCTGTTCCTGTACTTGTTATAATTTCCTAATTTATCTTATCAGCTAGGGCAAACTATTTCTCCTGTTAAGGAGGACTTCATTGTTGTTCATTTGCAATTTGTTTGCACATACTGCCGCGAAGTTATTTTTAATGGATGGCGATGGTGTTGCAACAGCTGCAAAAATTTTCAGCTATGTGAAAGGTATGACACATATACTTTACCTTCCTCCCTCCCTCCTGTAAGGTAAAAATGTTTACAACACGTTTCATGCTGAGTAAATTATGGCACCATTCATTATTGTAAACTCTAAAATATCCATTCTCAGGTGTCATATTGTTGAGCGAGGTCACAAGGGTGAGGACACACACACGATAAGTGGCAAAGAAAAGCATTTACTATCTAAGGTGAATCCCAAAATCAAACTCAAGTGCTCTCCCTTTTTAAGTACAAAGTTGGCATGCATCACTTATACTTTCCTTTTTAGGTTATGGTTGATTGTATTCCATGTGACACCGAGGATAAAGATATTATTGTGGATAATTGGTTATTTGAAAATAGACATATCTTCCTTGGCCTCTGTCAGAGGAACCATTATCAGTTTGACACACTTCGCCGAGCGAAGCATTCCTCTATGATGATTTTGCATCATCTTCACAACCCAATAATGCCAAGTGACAGGACCACCTGCAACATTTGCCAGAAGGATACTAATACCACTGACAGTAATGTATGTGCCACATGCCACAGTGAGAAATTGGGTTCTTTCCGCACTCATAGGTCAGGTTATGACACTTCCATGCATAATGGTGAAAACGATGACCAATATGAACCACAGAAAATTCAGAAGGTACATAAATTCTCCTTGACATATCAACTTCTAAAGCATTTTTATGATCATAAATTTGGTTTCCAATCTGTTTTAATCCATATATCCCCATGCTTATTATATCATTATCATTGTTGATTATAAATTGAAGTTGGGGCACTTCAAAGCTTCACTTTCTATGAGTTGGTACTATTTATCATGAAATTTTTTTTTTGTTTACCTCCAGTTTAATCTGGTGGCACAACAGATGAAGGAACTGCTAAATGTTCTACAACATGCTGGTCAATGCAAAGCAACCAGGATGGATCCCTGCTGTTACCCAAACTGTTATGAAATGAAAAAATTGTTCCTCCACGGATCTAAGTGCACCATTCGGTTCATAGGAGGTTGTGAGACCTGTCGAAAGATGTGGACAATACTGAAAGTGCATGCCAGAATCTGCAAACAAACAGATTGTAACATACCTCGTTGCAGGTTAGTGGAGATTTGATTCTCGCTCCCTTGAAATGAATACCAAAGTTAGTGTAGTATAGAGATTGAAAATACATGTTTAAATGATTGCAGGGATTTGAAGAATTTTAATGGACAACCAAATACGTCACCAGGTATATAAAGCTGACAAGAGAAGGATAGTCATGAACATTAACAGGAAGTGTACAGTTTTGTCAATGAAGAGAAGAGAATCAATTGTACAGTTAACTGAGTTTTGGAGTCATGGAAATACAAAACAGCAAAAACCAAGTTTTGGTTGATACCCAAGTCCTAAAAGTAAATTAGCGTTTTAGTTTTATTGTTATTATAATATAATAGGAGATGATAAAACTGATAGGTTGAAACTTGAAAGCGTAATTTTAGTAGTGTAGTTGATAAGTAATTTTTTAAGCTGATTTTCTTGATGATCAAATCGTTCATCTGGCTTCATTCGGCTCGTGTATAGCTCAGCTTGTCCCATTTTTTAGTAAATTGCTGTGTTTAACTCCTAATTTCATAATTGTATTTTATAGAAATTTCAATTAAAGCTGTTGTAGTTGCAAGAATATGTATGAGCTAATTGATTAGATTTGCTTTGGCACATTTTACAGCACTTTATTTTTTGGCAACGTTTTACAACACTTAGCAGGCAGGTATTTAACTAAATTAGAACGTAGCTCAACTTTTATAACTTTTTAATATTTTACTTCAAATCATACGATTTTAAAATGAATATTACACTAAATTATAATTTTTAATTATTAAATGATTTAATGGTAAATACTATTATTATTATTATTATTTTGGAAATAATATTGTGCGACTCCAATGAAAATAAGTGCCGAAAAATAACGTGTTTCATGCACCAAACTACTAAAATTTTAATTTCTTTTTTTTTTTAATATTTTGAACATTTTTAATATTTTTTTATATTATCATATATTCCTATTTAATTTAATATTTTAAATTAATAGTAAAAATACATAAATTTATCCTTATTAGTTTTGTTCTTCCAAATGGTGAACTTTCCTGCGGAATACAATTTACTGAAATACAAATCTTTCACGTCATTTGCGCAAGCTTACACATAATAATAAATTAATCTAAAAAAATGGAGAATCTAATAAAGTCAAACAAACAATTAGGGTAATGTGGAAGACTTTTATCCAGCGTCCAATAATATGCACCGGTCATTGCTACATGAAATCATCTTCTTCTACCATTTCGCTAAAAATATTAAAACCAGACCCCCAAAATCCCCAAATTCTAGTTAAAGAAATGAGAGCTAACAAATCAAAGATCCCTCTCCCTTCACCTTCACCTGGACTAAGACTTGAGACAAATCATAACTACATTTGATTTGTTAATTAATACACGCTATTACACATCAACGATCTACGAAAAAATCTGAAACAATCAACAACCCATTAAAGAACACAACACCAATATCTCATTGCCCTCATGTTACGTTGTGAAGAAAGTCCAAAGCTTCTTCCCAATAGAGACTTCACCAGGATGTTCCCCCTCATCCTCCTCTTCACCATCTTCATCTTCTTCTACATGCGATTCGCTCCTATGATCATCAGATACTACCCCATATGCCCTAGCCGATTCAGGAGTGCCATTTACCTCCTCACTTAGTGCAGCAGCATTTTCAACCATGTTTCTGGTTGTGTCCGCATCATAATGCTGATTGTCCGAGACCTTCTCCAGCTGACAACAAAATTAAATCTCCAGCCAGTCAATAATGTTATATTCTGTGTACTAGCAGACCAAATACCAAGTTTTTTGAAACCATATAACAAGTTCTAGCTAATAACAATTAATAGGGTCAACTAAAATAAATTTTCAGCACTCACCTCTACAACATGTGCACTCCCACCATTCTCACTAGCAATCCCCATTGAAGTTGGATCCTTGACGACATCCTCTTCCTTATTACCACCATTGGTGCCTGATACGGCTTTCTCAGGTACGACCGCGACTCTGCTGGTTGCATATGACACAAATTTTCACGCATCAGGAATACTAGTCAAAGTTACAACAATTTATATCACAGTGAAATCCAAGAACATTTTACAATGGCATCTCCTTACAGCACCTATGTAACACCAAACACAATAGGTCACCCAACAAATGATCACCTCTTCTAAAGAATTCATGAAGTAAATAGCTCATCATGAATTGATAGCTTACCGTTTGGATCGTCGAAGATTATACCGTTTTTCACCAGAAGCATGCACCGTGGAAACTTTTTCTTGCCTCTTCCTTCGCTTGCCAGCTGTGACACTATCCGAGTGACCCTCACTGTCACTGTCATCACCATGTTCACTCACCGTGTTTTGAGAGGTGAGTTTACGATTGCGTTTCCGGGTATTTCTTGAAGTTCCTTTATCCATGAAACTAGAGTCATCACGGCTTTCAGCTCTTAGATGGCTAGAATCTTCAGTCTCATTTACCTCCAAAGATTCACCAAGTATAGCCTTAGCATCTTGCACAACTGCTTTCACTGAGCGTGTTCTACTAACCCTAGGCCTGCCTCTCTTGTGAGGACGGCCTTGCTTCAAATCAGAAGCCTGCGAGACTTCCTGAACATCTGGTGCCTCACTGTTAACATTGCTCTGGTTATCAACTGACAAATCTTGACCAACTTCAGCTCTGATATTAGAACCAGGCACCATCCGCTGAACATTCGAGACATCATTTTCAATTGCAAAAGATGACTCTTGTACATTTTCTGTGGATTGTAATCTTTTTGATGGTTCTTCCACGTTCCCAACAAGCAGAGATGTTCCCTCAGTCAGATTTTGTATGGCACCAGACTCCATCTTTTTACCAGGGGATAAGTTAAATATCTTTGATGTACATTTCCTAAGCCAAGAAACTGGAGATACAGAATGAACTGCGGTGGGGGATTTATCATTCTCTTCGCTTGCATCAACCCCCGGAGTTTGATTATTCTCTGTCGTCATGTTATTACTAACCAGCTGTCGCGCAGGTAGGATCTCTGCTTCCTCAATTTCTTTAGAGGTTATTAAATCAGAAAGCACAAACTCAGAAGTTATTTCACCACATTTATTACAACTCTTGTGTTGCTCAACAAATAAGATGAAGCGCTCTTTTTCTTTAATGAACTGTTCTCTGTGTTCCTTCAATTTCCTGCTAAGATCACCAAGCTTATCAATATCTTCTCTCATTTCAACTTGTTGCTCTTGAAGATGCTTTTTATTGCCTTCGATTTCTTGTCTTTCTCTTTCTATTCTAAGCCTTTCCAATTTCATTTCTTCCATTTCTCTCCTAGCTAGATCTCTTAAGAAATTAATGTTGTTTAGTTCTCTTTCCTTCTCTTCTTCAAGTAACTTGTTCTTTTCATGTAAAACTTTCTCCGTGTCTTCTTGCCTTTTCTGCAAATTATTCTCAAGTTCAATCTTCTGAAGCTCAAATTCATGCAGCATTTGCTCTCTCTCACTCTGAGATTTCTCAGCTATAGCAGATCGTTCATGCTCCATATTCGCTTCAAAAGATTCTTTGGCCATTTCAAGAGCTTCCAGTTCCCTTTTTACATAGTCTTCCACAGCTTGTTTTTCATTCTTCATTCTTTCTTCTTCTGAGGCTTTCTGCTTTTCAAATTTATCTTTCTGCTCAGTGATGCTCTTTAGCTCTTTCTCAATTACAGCCCTTTTCTCATCGAGATCATCCCATTCTCTCTCAAAAGTTTCTTTTTGCTGCTTTAAATCTTCAACCTCCTTCAAAAGACGCTCTTCCTGAAGCCTGCACTTCTCTATCTCTTCCTTCAGTTCAGATTGCAAGCGAACATACTCAGCCCTCTCCTCTTCAGTCACCTTGAGTCGTTCCCTCTCCTCATTAATCTTCAGCAGCTGTTCTTCATTGGCAGCTCTTATTTTCTCAAGTTCAGCCTTGAGATTCAGAAAATTCTCCTCGTCAGAACTCAGTTGACGTCTCTCTGTCTCCAAGTTCTTTTCCTCAGATTTGATGGTCTTCTCCCTTTCCTTCAGAGCTTTTGATTTTGACTCAAAGTCTTTCTCTTTCTCCTTAAGCTTATCCAATCTCTTATCAAGTGCTTGCTCTCTTTTTAGAATTTTCTCCTCCATGTGTTTGATTTCAGCTTCTTTTTTCTCCACTTCAACCATCTTGCTTTTCAATTCCTCATCGAGCAATTTCCTCTTTTGTTCAGCTTCCAATTCAAACTCACGCTTCTTTTCATCTAAAATTGCATTGTGTTCATCAAGAAGCTTCTGAATCTCACACTGTGGATTCCAGATGCAAAAGAAAAGGTATTAATGAATGACATGCAGCTAGTCAAGAAATAATGAACTACTAACAGCTCCAATATCCATTGAAAATTATACAACATTTAAACTAACAGAAATTCATACATAAGTAATCAGTGCGCATTAGAATAAGGGAAAGGGAGAAATATTCAGGATAAGTTTTATTCCCTGCCCTCTACCCAAAAGAATGAGCAAATTTAAGAAAAAAGGACAAGGATCACCAACTGGCCCTTTATTTTTTTTGCACACATTCCCATAAAAAATCACTGCTGTATATACAAGTGAAATCTGCTATAAAAAGCCCAAGCACAAAAAATAAAAAAATAAAATGAATATAATAAAGCAAAACATGAAAGTCTTGAAGGTTTTCACATATCTAAATCCTTACCACAAAAAAGACATAAAAAACACTCACCTTTTCTCTATCTTTTAGCTTTTCTTCTAATGTGCGCAACTCTTCTTCTTTCGTCTCTAATTTCTTTCTAGTGGCATCAAATTCCTGTAAACCAGAAATGTTCATAAATATAATATCAATCAGAATGAACAGCTCTACGGTATGCAAGAAAATTTACCTTTTCCTTTAGAGTTAGACCAGCCAGCCTGATGCTTATTTCATTTTCTTTAGCTTTCAACAGTGAGTTTGCTTCATCAATTTTCTTTTGCACCTCTTCAAGGTCCTTCTCCTTTTGCTTAAAGATCCTATCATTCTCATTTGCCCTTTCCTCTCTTTGATTGATCATTCTTTGAGCTTTAGACAACCTCTCTTCCCCCTCTTGTATTTTTTTTTCCCATTCTCGCAAGTCCTCCCTTTGCCTAGAAAAAGCAGACTCATGCGCCTCTCTCCTGAGGAGAACCAGTCAAAATTATAAGACAATTTTACATCAGTAACAGAAGACACAATTATGTAAGCAAAAAATGTAATAAGGAACATGGAAAATACTCTGCAATGAAGGACAAACGCTCCCTTCGAAGAGCACTTTCTCGGGATTCAACCTCCTGTGATTTCCTATCGACCTCTGAACTCTTTCTACTGACTTCAGCAAGGCGGGCATCAACAGCACGCAATTTTGCCTCGACTTCCAGAGATTTCTCTTCAACACTAGTGATCAAAGCATTTGCTTCAGCCAATTTTGAATCAGCCGTAAATTTAAGTTCCGCATTTTCTGCACGCATCTCACGCACTGCCTTCTCCAACTGCAGCACCCAACAGTCTCCAGAAATTATTCAAAATAATCATATAATAAAAAAAAATCAATTAATGCTTCACAGTATATATTGGAGATGGTGGAATATGGACAAAAACGAAATACAAATAGAAACATATGCATACAATTCAACCAAATAAAAACATGAAGCAATGCATTTCAGAGACATTTACATATATATATTGCAACATGTGTTAATGGTTAGCATGTCGTACAACTTAAGGCATCTAAACACTAAATTAAGAATGAACTATCATATAGGAAACATGGTTTATAAGTATTTGATGGATTTAATAAGCTTTTAATCTAGTTCTTTGCGAAAGTACTATATCCAATTGTACTTGACAATCCATACATCTTTGAGCTTAAAGCTCTTTATTCCTTAGTATTGTGAGTGGGGGTGGGGGATTTGAAACAAGGCATGTTGCCATGTCATATGTGCAATTGCAATTTGACTATGCCTTGGCATGCAGTTCAAAAGCTTAGAATTTGAATTTTTTGTGCAGCATATACTCAATGGATCAAATATTAATATGTTATGGTGCAGGAATTATAATCAGAAAGTTAATCTTACATCAAGCACACACTGTTTCTCAACCCCCCAGGCCTTCCTCAAATTCTCCTCACGCCTCTCAGCTTCAGAGATTGCAATCAAATGTGCTGCTTGCTCGCGTTTCAATGAATCTGTAGCTTCTGAAATAGCTTGCTTGAGTTCTTCAAATTTTGATCCCCATTCCTTCTTCTCAATCAATAGAAGCCCCATATTATACTGATAGTCAAACAGCTGAAATAAGAAGATGGCAGATCAGATCAGACTAGCACCAATGATATAAACACACAGTGATTTCTCTCTCAACAAGAAGAGACAATGAAAACGTTTAACAACAAACCACTAGAACTCTAGAATGCATAAAATAAATAAGTAAAGACAGTCATGCAGCATAATAACAATGCCAGATTCAAATATCCACATATAAAAATAAACCTCCACACAGCCATCACTTAAACCTGCTTGCTTCAGAAACTTAAGGAGAACTGTTTTCTCCAGGTTTAAGGGACTTTTTCAGTGAGTATTTTAACTTCGAAATTCCCTAGTAAGGAGCTCCAGCTCTTGTAGAATAATGAGTAGGTTCTAAAAAATAGGGGAAATTTTACAAAAGACAAAAAAAGTTTTTTAAGTTCCTTTTAAGTTGTGGTAGGATTGTTTTATGCCCATTCTAAATCAGCGAAATCATATCAT
The DNA here is from genome assembly GCA_949640765.1 of Croton laevigatus. Taxonomy (NCBI): domain Eukaryota; kingdom Viridiplantae; phylum Streptophyta; class Magnoliopsida; order Malpighiales; family Euphorbiaceae; genus Croton; species Croton laevigatus. Next base: position 2,810 of record CATIWJ010258724.1, on the reverse strand, counting down.
TCTAGATGGCTCAGATTATAATTTGAAAAGCCAGGATCAGATTTTATGATGGTAGATGCTAATAGTGGTGCAGTAGCAAGATTTGAGAGAGTTCATAATGAAATTGAACCATTTCTCTATTTTGGTAACCAGAAAGCACCATTGATCATTTGATCTCTTTGTTCTCTTCGACAAATATCCACTTTTCCACTCTTAACCTAATGAGAGTTGGAATTACTAACACATCCACCAAAGAATCCCATAAGCTTGGACAGTCAATCATCTCAGGACATTGAAAAACCTTCCCACATAATTTCTAGCCTATCTTTCCCTTCCATTTTTATACCTTATATTGACATTATCTTTCATCCCTCCTCTTTGTGCTGAAGATTACGCACTAAATATTTACTTCTGGCGGCAGAAAAATATAATCACTTGTCCTCAGCACGAATCACAATTCTTATGGAATCAGACTTCATCAAAGCCTAAATAATTTGTAGCACTACATACTCCCATTAGTTTAAAGGCCCAAATCGATGAAGGCTAAGTCACAGCAAATAGTATTAATGATAAATTTTCCATCATCAACTATCCATTAAGTTAATGAGGTATCTTATGCACTGTGGACTGCTGACCCCAGAAAATATAGTTATGAATTCATGATCATCAAACATAAACCAATCCAACTACAAATAACTCCCATGGTCAACCCAAAGTGACATCAAGCCAAAATCCCAAGCCACCTAGTATTCTAATCAACACCTTTTTTTTTTTTTCATGCATAACCCACAGACATTTGCTACATACAAGAAAGTTAAAATATGTGATATTACTGTGTGCATAGTAGAATTTACACTAAAAACCAGTAAGGGAAATAGATGAAGGCCATAATCATCTCATGTGCAAGGGTCTCGGGATGCACCGGCAATTGGCCTTACAGAGAAGTCCATGCAAACATTGCCAGCACAAGAATGGATAAAAAAAAAAAATTAATGTAAATTACTGGCTTCATCTATTCTATTGTCCCCAGTTTTATCTACTCGTGAAAAAACAACCTCTGTCAGTATCTACTGCTAACAGTTTGTCCCCAGTTTTATATACTCGTGAAAAACCAACCTCTGTCAGTATCTACTGCTAACAGTTTGAAATCCAACAATTCGCACTGTTCATGTTTATAGCTTATAAACATTTGCTCCAAGGGGAAAAAAATTACAGTCCCACAAATTTTATTTTAAAAAAAAATGAAACTTTAAACTACAATTACACCCATAAAAAAAATAATAGGCGAAAATATATCTAACCTCGTTTTCGAGCATGGAAATCTTATGACCCAATCCATCAACGCCATTAGGAGTCACTGGCTCAGCAAAAGCCAAACTTTTCCCTTTCAAAACACTTCCATCGCCAGAATTCAAGACGCCTGTACCATTAGCATTCGAATCCGACCCGGCTCCACTCTTATTCCGGGGCGTGAGCGACCAGCCCCACTCTTTCCTTTGCGGTGTAAACATCACGAGATGCTCGAAAATCCCAAATTCAACCTCATAAGAAACCTAAAAAGCCCTTGAAACTTGAAATTCAATAGCAGAAGAAAACCCGAAGTTGAAAAAAGAGCCAAGAAACATGGAAAATTTAAACGAAAAGAAATTGTAGTTCACAAATTCCAAAGAATCTGTGGAATTCTCAAATCTGTTAGTTAACAGTCTTTGAGTTAGAAATCTACAGAATTTGAAAACCCTAGACCGGACATGAACCGGGTTCCCAAAATCCGGCGGAATGTGGATTTGGAGTCCGATAACGTCTCTAAACGAACTTTTCTCTCTATTTTTCAGCCCACACTTTATTTTGGTGTGCTGTGCTGCGCTGTGCGGTAGCGAGCGGATCACTTACGTTTCCTCTTTTATTTTTCTTATTTTATCCATGGTCCCACCATCACTAATTCCTCGTCCGTAATTACCACTCTACCCTTCTCTTTTTAGGAAATTTTTTTGTTAATTAAAAAAAAATTACAATCCACCAATAAAGTATTTGTTTTCCATCTTTCATTCCAAAAAATTCAATAAATTTCTTTCAAATTAAAAGTTTAATAAACTTCAATTGATATAACAAGTTTTTATTTGTGTGTCTAAGAAATTTAATAAATTATATTTTAAAATATTTACTTAGGTACAAATTTTTTATAATTTATATAATGTAGGATACAGTTTTTAGATATTTGTGAAATTATTATCTATCATTTGACTATTTTATTTAATTATTATTTTATTGATTTGGTGTAAATAATTGTTTAACTAAAATAAAATTTTAAAATTTATATCAATTATCTAAAATTTATTTAGTTGTGAAAGAAAAATATTTGACTTATTACACAATTAAATTTTGAAGTTCATAAATATTGGAGTGGAATGGAATTTTAAGGAAGGTTTTGGAGTGAATTTAAATATTTTACAATCAAACTTGTAATTCGCAAGAACAACTATATACTAATTACAGTAAGGATATTTTGGGTATTTCAAGGGGAAATGAACGTGGAATTATAATGTGAGGACAGAAATACCCCAAATGAACGTTAGGAAGTAGGACAGGGTAGAAAAGAGAGGAGTGGCGGCGAGGAAAGGGTAGTTTGGGGAATAAAGAAAGGGTAGGAATCTGCTGGCGAAGGAGCTGTAGTCGTGAAGTGGTCGGTGTATGTTTTGTCCCATGTGGGTTTTAAACAAACGATCACATCATATCATATGTACTCTCACATCTCTTTGGAAATTGTTTATTTTATTTTGATTTTCTTTTTTTCTCTTTATTACATTTCAGTAATTTCCTTTTCCACTTGTATT
>CATIWJ010258624.1:0-17046 GCA_949640765.1 Croton laevigatus | reverse complement strand
AATTATTAAATTAGGTTCTAATTTAGGCGATTCATGCTTTAAGTTTCCTGTTACGAGTTAAAGATGAATTAAAAATTTATTTCCGAATAAGATAAATACGCCTTAACAAAATGAACCTACCAAACTCAATACTGATGTTTCGATATAAAATGTGCATCCTAATAAGTCAAAGGAGGAGTGTAGATCATAACCACTTAATCATTGAACTTTCTCAAAAATTGATTACTTACGAGTTTTATTTAATTTGGCTACTTATATTCGAATTACTCAATTTAATCAATTGCTCAAATAATAGTTAAAATTCTAGATAAATTGGCTTCTAAACGTTGGTCCCTTAGGAGACGATATTCGATCTTTAAGTCCTTTACAACTTGATTGACTAATACACTTGCTAGTGTTAGCTAGGATGCGTCAATACATGTGAATTTTATACCGCGAATTACCTTTGAACTGAGTCATGTCTAACTTCAAGTTTTAAATTAATTATGCTATTTTATATTTTATTCTAATCAGTTTCATCACAATCCAAATTTCCCTTTTTTTTAATTTTTCAGTTTTACAGTTCCAATTCTGGTTAGTCTTAGGCAAGACTAGTCTCTTGGATTTGACCATTCACATCCCATTTACATAATTTTATCATGTTAGGAAGAATTAATTTTTATTTTTGATTTTTTCGGCACCCATCAAATTTTGGCACCGTTTTCAAGGACTAGCTTACTTTACTATTTTTGTTAATTTGGATGATTAGGTCTGAAAATTCACAATTGGTGTTTGATCCTGAAATAGAAAAAACAGTCCGTGCTTTGAGGAAAAAAGCCAGATTATAAAAATGAAAAAAGAAAAGGCAGAAGCTACTTATATGCTTAATTCGAAAAACCTAACAACTAATTTAGTTGAGTCCTCAACTGAATCCGAAAGGATTGAGTAGGGGCAGTAGCTTTGAAAGAACTAGAATGGGGGAAATATCCACTAATGAATTAGGTTCTTTAACCCCCAACCTTGCTTAGCAAGGAAAGCAAGGTTCATTGCATCATAATCCCTAAATCCCAAACCTCTCTCCTTTTTGTGGAAATAAAATTTCCTGTATGCAATCCAATGGATTCCACGTTCATTTTCCTACAAGACTATCGATCTCATTTGTCAAAGCCAAAAGAACTTTAAAATAGGAAAACGTAAATAGAGGGATAGTTGAAATAACATATTTGATTAATACATCTTTCTCAACATTTGACAAAAATTTCTCTTTCCAACCTTATAATTTCAGCTTAATCTTTTCCTTAATATGAGGGAAGTTTCCTTCATTGACTTAGAGCATCTTCATTCTAAATGTGGATTGGAGGTTATGTGGTATGCTCAAATAGAAAGTGTGGATATTATTTTCCTAAATTTAAGGGGTTGACATTTAAACATTGTAAATAGCTCTCCAATAGTTGAAATTCTGGAACTTTACTAATGTGATATGTAATTAAATCAACCAATAAAAATATAAACAGAAATATAACAATTTTTCTAAAAAATTAACTTTTTATTATTTTTTAATTAATAAAAAACTTAAGAAGCATAAATAGAAAGAACATGGTGCTTCCAAAATCATGTTTAACAAATATATTTTTAGTAATTATTTTTTAGTTCTTGGGATTCTTTGGTCGATTCCATTTTGTAGCTCCAACTCTATACTTATCTCATTTGGGTTTTATAGATCCAATTGAATAGGTTAGTATTTTTGTTCCTGTCTCATTCTACTTCTTCTACAAGTGTTAATGTTTTCTGATCGAAAAGGAAATTATAATCAAGGAAAGGAACTAGCCCAATAAAGTATAATGGTGTGATTTTTGCTCTTGCTTATTTGTTTTGAGTTTGGTTGTAATCTCAACAGCGGAAAAGGTGACAAGAAGGAAAGAAAAATATTGATGGTGGTGGTCGTTGTTAGCGGTAGCTTTGCGATGGTAGAGGAAAGAAAATAAACAGTAAAATGATAAAAATAATAAAAAAATAACAGAGTCAGCAACTTCACAATGTGTAGTACACCCTCTAAAAATAGAGGGTTATATTTATAGTGTCTATTTTACTTTAAGATACATAAGCACAACAATCTAAATGTACATTTGGATTGGAGAACTTTTTTTTCTAAAAAATTCTATTTTGCGTGGCAGTTTAAATTGAGAAACTTATACTTGGGTTGGAAATGCTCTTAGCAATCAAAGATGAAAGACCCAAATATGTATCTTGCCACATAGATGTCTTTGCCTTACACCTCTAAGTGGGTTGGAGGGGAGAGGGTTATAAAGTCTTGCCTCTCACAATTAATTTTAATGGAGTATGTCACACTAGACATACATATCATAATTCGTTGGATCCATTTATCATGAAAACTCATTGATTCTATTATGGTTGTTAAAATTCCGATTTTGAAGGTAAAATAGTGTGATTTACTATTTTGGGTTATAAAACGATTCAAAAGCGCACACAAACTCGTTTTCTTGTAAAATCGATTTGAAATCGGTGGAATCGAATCGATATAAAATTCGTAAAATCTATGAAATCGAACGATTTCTGACGATTTTAATACAATGCTAACATAATGGGATTGGGCCTTAAGGGAAGAAGCCCAACCCATTAAACATTGTCGTTTCACATGATTTTGCTTTGACTTTGCCGGGTTTTGACCCAAGGCTTGGTGTACGTTCGCTAATAAACCCATATATTTTAACTTTATATACTCTTTGGCAAAAACAAAAAACTTTCTATACTAACTAATTGTAACTAAGCAGTGGCTATATAACGAATGGGGGTTGATCCAAGTGCTAAGCAGCTCGGATTTGCTTAAGGAAGTCTCGAGTTTGACATGCAATTATCTCCACTTTTGAGACATATTATATGCAATTATCTCCACTGTGAGACTCATCTACCATTGTAAGGTACGTAAACCGTTTCGAGTCCTGATTAGCTAAGACAAAGCCTCAAAAACTAAGATAGCTTCCAAAAATAAGAGTGGCCACATATAATCAAATAATTTCAAGTCATACACTAAAAATTTTCAGCAACAGATTGTATGGGTTCTTAGTTTGTACTTTGTTGGTCACGTTTTGGTTTGTAATTGGAATATTTGGTGTATTTTCATTTAGCTAAAACAATATATCACCTTTTTTTATTATTATTTATTTATGTAATTTGGACTCTATTTAATTTTTATTATATTTTAAAAGCTGATATGTTACTTGTTATAATTACTAGATGTAATATATATTGATTTTTAGATGCGTTCTAAAATTTTACGATCCAATTTTACGGCCATTCCATCAATCTTACTCAAAATCTTGATTTTAAGAACCTTGGCTCCTATAATTGCCTTTAGATATGCCTATTCTACACGCTTATACAGTCATACACCTTACTGACATTTAATTTGAGAGCAACTCATACACTCTATCACACTTTTATTATTAAGATGATAAATTATCTCTTAGTGAATTAAAATATTATTAGTAACCAATCCACCTTTGATAAACCCACTCTAATTTTAAGAAATCAGGAAAAAGATAATATTCTGCAGCTTCTAAGTAAGAGTCTTAAATATGATTTTATACTCAATGTTGCACAAATTAATTGGTCTAAGACCCTTAACACCAAAGAATAATCTAAAACATTATGCAGTTTTGGTCATATAAATATTAATCATTTTTTTCTTTTGTCATCCCAAACCATTTGTACCACTTATCATATGTCTGTTCAGTAAAATTAGTAACGTTTAGCTGTTTAAGCAGCTTTTAATAAAATGCTATTTAAATTTCTTAAAATTATTTAAAACGTTACCGTTTCTTAGAATTATTTAAAACGTTACCGAATCATTAGGTCACCGTATCAAAGTGTAGGGAGAAAAAAAAAAGGAACACAGAGAGCAGTAGCCACGCGTCCAAGCTTATATTTGTTTGTATGCAGAAGATCATGACTTTCTCTTCTCTTCACTTTACACCATCAGAGTACGAGTGTACAGTCTGTACTGATCAAAATCGAAGCAGAAACTAGTAGGAGTCGTAGTAGTGCATCAAGAACCCCCTAAAATAACAAAAGCAAAAAGCTTTCAAAATCAAATCTCTTTTCTATTTTCCCCTTCAAAATCTCTACATTATTATTTCTTTGCCTTTCACATTTTCCAATCTCCTCTCAACTCAAGACCTCTCCAATCTCATCATCTCTCTCATTTTCAAAATTTTTCTTTTTAATTTCATCCAAATCAGAGGAGCTATGAAGTGAAACTAAACAGTAAGCCATTTTTCCTTACTTTTGTTTTCTTTTCAATTTTCTTAAAATTTTAATGGGGTTTTTTTTTATTTTTCTTGAAGAATTTATCAAAATTGGAGCTTTACCTGTTGCAAATACGAGGTTTGGTTTGCTTAACAAGTGAAAGTAAAGATTTTTGTTTGACTAAAGTCTGTCCATTCGGGTTTTTTCTTTTTTGTTTATAGATTGGGGAGATCTATTACTAGATTTGTGATGATGCCAAGACAAAGCAGGGCTACCATGGAAGAGTTGCTGCCCGGAAAAATCCGGAAACGTGGGTGTTCTTCATCGGCTTCATCTTCTTCATCGATTATTCAAAACTACAGATTTAAGAGAGCCATTTTGGTAGGGAAGAGGGGTGGGTCCAGTACGCCTGTCCCTACGTGGAAGCTAATGGGGACGGTCAGAACACCATCTTCTGCAATGCGGGCCTTGGACTCCCCAAAGTACGCTGCGTCGCAAAACGGCGGCGCTGTTAAGGGGAAATTACTCCAGCAGCAGCAGGCGGCCCCTGTTTCAGCCAGGAAGTTGGCGGCGACGCTTTGGGAGATGAATGAGATGCCATCGCCAAAAATGAAAGAGATGGTGGGGTCAGAAGAGAGGAGATTGAGGAAGGAGGCGAGAGCTAGAGAGAAGGCCACCAGGTCTGTGCATTCGGGTTCTTTGCCTCCCCATTTGTCTGATCCATCTCATAGTCCTGTATCAGAGGTGTGTTTTGAAATTTTTTTAATGATTTTAATCTGTAATTCGTCTTCTATTGTTTTGTTCATAGGATTTCCCTTGATTTTTTTTATTGCTTTAGCTAATTGGGAGGAGAAAGAATTGAAAAAGGAAATGTAGAGAAGTGGAAAAGAAAGAGAAAGAATTTGGATTTTAGTTATAGTTCGTTGGTTAGGTGATGGAAGAGAGGATGGAAAATTTTTTGACCTTTTGGAATCTTAAGCGTTGTGTTAATTTGGTATGGTAGGTGATTCTTTGCCTAAATGTGCCAGTCTCGTGTTTATTAGAGATGAATAATTCAGATTTCGGGTAGTCATAAAGTTTGTTGTTTGTTTTCGAATACCAAACTATGTTCAATTTGGAAACCTTGCTTTAGCTCTACTAGGAATAATGTTGAGTAGTTCAATTTTTGGGGCACTCATAAGTTCCAAAGTCGATTTCATATTTTCTCTATGTAGGCAATCTCAATGGATAATTGATTGCCATTATCCAATCTGAACTTGGTTTGTTATTTTCTTCCATTTGCTGGTGATAAATGAAGCTAACTGTCTTTGTTCCCATTTGGTAATGATACTTCTAGAGGGTGGATCGATTTGGAAACAGCAATCGCCATAGAAGAGCATCATCTATTTCTCAAAGGCTTAGGCTTACAGACCACAGTGTTGGAGCATTTGATTCTGTTAGCAATGCCAGTTTAATGGAGGTACTGGAGGCTAATAAATTAATGATGCTTGCTAGTTGTTTAGTTCTATTATATTAAAGCTCTTGGATAATAAATGCTCTACACTTTGCTGATGGCAATTGCCATTTAGTAAATGTCTTGATTTGTTGATTGTCCTCTTTTATATTCTAATATTTCATTTGGGATGAAGGGGGCACTTCTAACATAATTGTTTCATTCTAACATAATACTTTTGCATTGCAGATTGAGACTAGATCTCGAGTCCAAACGCCCAATGGCTCTACAGTTGGAGGTAAGACTCGTTTGAAGGATGTCAGTAATGCGCTAACAACCTCTAAAGAATTGCTTAAAATTATCAACCGTGTTTGGGGTAATGAGGATCGGCCTTCATCAAGCATGTCTCTCATCTCAGCCCTACATGCTGAGCTTGAGAGAGCTCGATTGCAAGTCAATAATCTTATACAAGAACAGCGCTCAGATCAGGATGAGATTAACTATTTGATGAAGTGCTTTGCCGAAGAAAAGGCAGCATGGAAAAACAAGGAGCAGAAAGTGGTTGAGGCTGCCATTGAGTCCATTGCCGGAGAACTTGAGGTAGAGAAGAAGCTGAGGAGACGGCTTGAAAGTTTGAACAAGAAGCTTGGTAAGGAACTAGCTGAGACAAAGTCTTCTCTGTTGAAAGCAGTGAAAGAAGTGGAGAATGAGAAGAAAGCGAGAGTTGTGATGGAGCAGGTATATGATGAATTAGCTAGGGATATAGGTGAAGATAAAGCTGAAGTTGAAGAACTGAAGAGAGAATCTGTAAAACTCTGTGCTGAGGTTGAGAAGGAAAGGGAGATGCTGCAGTTGGCTGATGTGCTACGAGAGGAGAGAGTCCACATGAAACTTTCAGAAGCTAAATACCAACTTGAGGAGAAGAATGCAGCCGTGGAGAAACTGAGGAGTCAGCTTGAAGCTTTTCTAGGAACTAAAAGATCCAAAGAAAAAGGCCGATCTTCTTATCATATGAACGGTGACGATACTATAGCGTGTTTAAATAAATCTCGCCCTCTTGCCCATCTGAATGAAGTGTCCGAGGATGACGGAGGAGAAGTTGAAAATGGGGTAGAATGTGAAGATGACTCGGCTGAAAGTGATCTTCATTCCATTGAATTGAATATGGACAACAATAATAAGAGCTACAAGTGGACTTATCCTTCCGGAACTCCTCGAGATTTGAGAAAGGCTGCAATTGTTGAAGAAGAAATGAAAGGGAGAAAATCTACCTCAAGCAAAGCACCTAGAAGAAGTACTTGTTTGCAAAGAAGCATATCAGATGGAGTTGAATGGAGTGCACAAAATGAGAAGCTGTCAGCTACAGGAGAAGGAACAGACTGGGGAGGAATGGGTGAACTTGAAAGGCATTTGCAAGGGAAAGGTTATGGAGATGAAATGCATGGGTATCATCAGTCAGCAAAAGGTCTCAGGGATTATTTGTTGTCTGGTTCTAGGATAGACTCTCACAGAGGATACGCTAGTCCTACACGGCAACTAGGGCAGCGGCCTTCCCGTGATTTCAGCAATGCAATTCAAGATAGGCCTCCTACGGCACCGGGGAGTGCTTCTAAGTCTAAGCTAGGGGAAGGCGTCACTGGGAGGAAATCAAAATGGTGAATCAATACAGCAGAGTAATTTCCGAGGATAAAAGAATTAGGCAAAAAGGAGGTAATTGTTTTTCAGTATAATTTATGCTTGTTTCCCGAACTGTTAGCGAAGCAGCAGCAGCAGCAGCAATCGCTGTTAAACATGAATTTGACTTTTACCCATTGGTAGCAAGAGTTGTTGTGTTTATAGAGTTGTTGTAGAAAGATGTGATCTTTGAGCCAAGTTTCTTCTGTACAAAAAGTTGTGGCACAATTGCTAGAAGCATTTTTATACATTCAGTGACCCTGTGATGTGTCTTCAGCTTCTTGTATACTGTTTCAACTGCAATTTGACATTTGATTTTAACAACCCACTTTTTATGTTCATGATCTGAATAGAATGCCAAAAGTAACCAAATCAAATCAAAATTTATCTGTGTATTAACTATTAAGATGAAGACGATGGGGTAAGAAATTCTAAGAAAAGAATATGGAGAATCATAATAAATCGAGTTAAAGGTAATTACGGTCGGCCACATAATATCAAATTGGATTGTGGTAATAATTGCAAAGTTTTCTTTTCCCTTTATTTCGACACTTCAATTTGGACTCGACCCGAAAGTCCATACCCAGTCACTTGATCAGCAGAACGAAACTACAAAGCAACAAACTTGCAATTCAATTTAGAGCAGATCACATCTTTACAATCCGATCAAATTTGGAAAATTCGGGGTAAAGCCAAATGCAAATCCGACAACAAATACTAATAATCAATTTCAATACAAAATTAATTGAAACCCTAAGCATCAAATAGAAAGAAAGAAAATTCTCAGTAAATTGGATTTAATCATCATCGAGCATCTTTCGAAGGCGCTGTTTGACATAATCACTACGGGCCTTTGCACGAGCCTGTTGAGGGGCAATATTGACCAACGACAGGTGAGCTCCATAAGCGATCATTGAAGCGCCGGTTATCAAAAAGCCGATTGTCACTGCTAATTGTCTTCGCGTCGGTGGATATGACCAAAGTACCATCTTGGATTCAACTACAGAAGAGAACTAAAATGACTCAACCGTTGCGGAAGGTCGGGAATTACTGAATTAGGGTAACATGCCCATTTTTATTCGGCCACCTTTGTTAAACCGCATTTATTTATTTATTTTTTATTTTACTAAAAGTAACAAATATAATAATACAATACAAATTATTTTATTCATAGTAAATAATTAAGTATTTATTTATATTTATATTTTTTGAAATTTTATTTAAATTAATTAACTATTATTAGTTTAAAAAAGATAAAATACGTACTCTTTTAATTCTATTGTCATTTTTAAAATGCGTTGCATGTGTACACTCGTTTAATTACTCGTTATTTACTTTATTAACACTTTTAAATTTGTATATTATTAATTTAAATTTTATTAAAAAATAATAAATTAATGAATTATATAATTAAACAAGATTCATTAATATCATAAAAAATGTATTCATTAATAAAATGTAATTATTAATATGAATTAAAATAGTATTTTTAATGGTTTATGAATGATTTTATTTATTACTATTATTTTGATGAGGTTAAAATTCTACTAGTGTAGTTCTTGGTGAAGTGCAGTTTAAATGGCAAAAATAAAAGAAATGGTTGCCAAGCGACCAGGGGCCAAATTGAGCTTTCTTCGATTCGGCCCTTTTTTTTTTTTTTTTTCTACCCCTGCATTTGTGGTGTAAATAGGTCTAGTGTTTACATCCGGCCACATCCTCCGTTTCAATTAGTTTGTCAACTTTTAATTTTGGGCCTTTCATTTATATAATTTTTTTTTAAATAGTAAGTTTTGAGTGGATAGAAAATTATAGAAGACTAAAATATCCTTGATTTAATAGTTGAGTTGAATTAAATAATGGATGGTTTTTGAGGTAGTGAGTAATAAACAGTGATAAAGTTGACAGTAATGTAATAGTTGTATGTTATTATCTGACTTTTCTTGTAGAAATTGAATTTTGACAGTTTTCTATCAAATAATCAGAAAAATAATAATTGTGCCCTATAGATAAAAACTGTAAAATAAATAAAGGTGTGAAATTAAAAATAAGGCCACAATTATTTCAATTAGATGAGCACTATAATAAAGAATAATATTTTGCGTCTACTTTATATAAATTGGCCATTACTTTTCATTTGTAGGTAATCTAGGGGGCCAAATTAATTTTCCTTTCTAAGGAAAATAAGTACTTATTGGTGATTTTATATTTATGGATATGTGACCTATTCTGATATAAGACTACAAATTTATAAGCTGGTGACACCATATAACATGAAAATAGGCCATGTATATGTTTGAATGATCATGATTTTAGGGTAATTGAAATTAAAGGTTTTAGTGAGTAATTATTTAATTTCATTGATTATCACAAAATTATATCTATTTTCATTCAAATACTTGTTTAAATCCATAAACTTAATTAAGAATCTCTATTGATTTTAAGTGCATGATTATGATTTTATGGATAATTGAACTTGATCTTGTGTTTCAGTGAGTAATTCTTCAACACTTCCATTTATTATCATAAGATTGTATCCATTTTCATTCAAAAACTTGCTTAAATCCATGAATTTAATTGAGAATCTCTATTGATTTTAAGTGCAAGAGCATGATTTTATAGATAATTGAAGTTGATCTAGTATTTTAGTGAGTAATTCTTCAATAATTCCATTAACTATTAAAAGATTGTATCTATTTTCATTTAAAAATTTGCTTAAATCCATAAACTTAATTTAGAATCTTTACTGATCTTAAGTGCATTTTCATATTTTTATGGATAATTGAACTTGATCTAGTGTTTTAGTGAGTAATTTTTCAATAATTTCATTGATTATCATAAGTTTGTATCCATTTTCATTCAAAAACTTGCTTAAATCTATAAGTTTGATAGAGAATCTCTATTGATTTTAGGTACCGGTGTATAATCATAATTTTATGGATAATTGAACTTGATCTAGTATTTTAGCGAGTAATTATTTAATAACTTTATTTAATTATCATAAGAGTATTTTCATTTTAATTAAAATACTTGTGTAAAATGCACATACTCTTAAAAAAAAAAAAAAATAGGCCACATATTTACATAAAAGGACCTATATCATAAAATGGGCCTCACATTTAGATAATAATAACCTAAAAACATGAAAATTGGTCACATATTTACATAAATAGAATGGATGGAGTATTTTAGACTTAATGCTCACTTTAGTTTCTTAATTTAGCAAACATGTTGTAAGATGGACAAAATCAACTTTTTTAGTAAATGAGACTTTAAACATGGTAAATATTGTCAATTTGGTCCAATTTGCCATTTTTGTTTTTATTTTTAATTTATTAGTTAATAATAATTTAAATATTAGTTATTGAAAATAAATTAGTTTAGTATAATTAATATTTGAAAACAACATGAAAATGTTTTATTAAATAATAATTATATAAATTAAAAATAAAAGATGACAAAAAAAGGACCAAATTGATAATATTTGCTAAGTTTGAGGTCTCATTTTCCAAAAAGTGATATTGTCCTCCTGAGAACATGTTTATAACATGCCCAATCTCGCGTCCCTCCTTTCCCGTTGACACTGTGAGGAAACCAACTCAGGCAGCCATGCGAACGCCTCTCTTTCTCCGACGAAATCCATGCCTTTGAACTTTTCCTCAGAAGCATCAATCCGTACTCTTTTCAATTCCTGCAAAAATATCTACAATGTCTATCAGCTCCATGCCCGCATAATAAAAAAAGGACTCGACCAAGATCACTTTATCATCTCTCGCCTTCTTGGCCTCTCCAATTCTGTTTCCTATTCTACTTTCATTTTCAATCGTCTCCTGACTCCCTCCACTGTCCTCTACAATATCATCCTCAAAATATATTCCAAGAAATCTAATTTTGACGATACAATTTCTCTTTTTATTCGCATGAAGCGGACTGAAAATACCTTGCCAGATAAATATACTTATCCTTCGGTTATCAAGTCATGTTCGAACGAGTGTAGAATAAAGGAAGCTCAAATTGTTCATGGGTCGGCGATAAGATGTGGGGTTAGTGATGATTTGTATGTCGGATCTAGTTTGATTGATTTATATGGAAAATGCAGAGAGATATTGTCTGCACGGAAGGTTTTCGATGAAATGACTGAAAGGAATGTTGTTACTTGGACTGCTATGCTGGTGGGGCACTTGAATGTTGGGGATTTGGCTAATGCAAAGAGATTGTTTGTTGAAATGCCGGAGAGGAACTTAACTTCGTGGAATGCAATGGTTGGTGGATTAGCGAAAGGAGGGGATTTGGTTAATGCTAGGAAGGTATTTGATGAAATGCCTGAAAGGGATGTTGTTTCTTTTACTGTTATGATTGATGGGTATGCTAAGGCAGGGGATATGGTATCTGCCAGGGCGTTGTTTGATACAGCTCCGGAAAGAGATGTGTTTGCTTGGTCGGCATTGATTACGGGATATGCTCAAAATGGACTCCCAAGTGAAGCTGTTAAGGCATTTCAGGCAATGGAGTTAATAAATGTTAAGCCTGATGAATACATAATGGTTAGCTTGATGTCAGCATGTTCACAAGTGGGTAATTTAGATTTAGCAAAATGCGTTGACTCTTATTTGAGTCGGGGCTTGATTGATGTTGGTCAACCTCATGTTACTGCTGCACTTATTCACATGAATGCAAAGTCTGGTAACATGGATAGAGCAAAGAGGTTGTTTGAAGAAATGCCGAAAAGGAACCTAATTTCATACTGTTCTATTATACAAGGATTGTCCATTCATGGACATGCTGATGAGGCTTTGAGATTAATTGATGGGATGCTAAGTGAGGGATTAATTCCGGATGCTGCTGCATTTACTGTCATTTTGACAGCTTGTAGCCATGGAGGGTTTGTTGAGGAGGGTAAGCATTACTTTGAAACCATGAAAAGCAGGTATGCTATTATTCCTTCTCCTGAACATTATGCATGTATGGTTGATCTTCTTAGCCGTACAGGACAGCTAAAACAAGCTTATCAGCTTCTGAACTCAATGCCTGTAGAGCCTCATGCAAGTGCATGGGGTGCGCTTCTTGGAGCTTGTAAGCTTTACGGTGATATTTCACTGGGGGAGGTTGTTGCTAAGCAATTGCTTGAGCTTGAACCTCAAAGTTCAGGTCCTTATGTGCTCTTATCAAGCATCTATGCTGCAGCAGATCAATGGCTGGATGTTTCTATTGTTAAAAACCAAATGAAGGAGAAAGGGATTCGTAGATTACCTGGCTGCAGTTGGATATAGCAAGCATGGTACGATCTCTTGGAATCCTTCAGCGACCCATTTGTCTTCCCCAGTAGGATGAAATACAAAATGAAGCGCAGGCTCAAGGAACTGAAGCTTGGATTCCTAGTTTACAATGAATTTCAGTCTGACTGGTGTGTGCTTTAAAGATTTTGCACCGTCTGTGCAATAGTGGTATTCTTCTGTCTTGGTGTTGTTGAACACAAAAGAAGTGCAAATTCTGATTGCAGTGATTCAATTGTTTCCTGAAGTGATGAAAATGTGACAATTGGGTCTATAAGTTTGATGGATTAATGCTGAGTTGAAAGTGCAAGGAAGCTTTAGCCTGGCTTCCCAACAACTGTAATTTCAGTTTGATGAAACATTTCAGAGATCAAATGCTGCAAATATTCGTTACTATGTTTGTCAAACAATTTTGCTGTAAGATTGTACTTGTTAATTTAATTTGTCACAGATGCTTGCAACCAAGAAACACAAAAAATTGCACAATTAGATCAATTTGGAATGACACCATCAAATTAAATGCATCCATACGGTTGCAAAATGGATATTGAATTAATGTGTTGATTGGCAAAATTAGTGGAAGTGCGGTTAAGATCATTGTGGTTTTATTCTTCTATTTAGTAATCGCCATATTTGATAAGTTTTTCGGAGGGACGAAGTGAGAGATCTTAGCCCATTTGAGTGATTTCAATTTAAAGATTTTAAAGGGAGGATTACTCTTGACTTTTCAACAAATCTGCTTTAAGGCTCTTGAGTTTTTAATAATATACTATTGGGTCCCTACAATTTGTGGTGTCGGACTCTGGGGTCCTTACATCCAAAATTACATAAAATCGTTGTTTGTGTCCCTTTGTTGTTATTCAATTTGGTCTATAAACTTGTCTCAAATATTCAATTGAGTCAGATTTCTAACACCTCTAACTTATTAATAATTTCACCCAAATTTATTAAATCTGCATATGTGAATGGTGCGCATACCTCAATATGAAAAATTATTAACCGAGCTTAAGGATTAATGAAAAATTATTAACAGAAACATTAAAATTAAAATATAGAGTTGGAAATAGGGACTGAGTTCGTTGGCAGTGGAGCAATGGAGGAAAATTAATAAATAAAGAAATTTTTTTGAATTTGGAAAAAAATATTTTTTTAAAAAAGAAAAGAAAATTTAAAATTAATACGTGCAATTTCCTTTCATGTCATTTTTTAAATTGATTTTAATGTCATTTGTTGAAATATATTTTTAGTAAATGTCATATATTTTAAAATATTAACTAAATGTTAACTTTTAAAAATTATATTTAGTGAATGTTATATCTTTTCAAATATTCAGTAAATGTCTTTTTTTAGTTAATATATGTATTTACTAAGTCCGTGAAAATGAAAATACATGTATTTTTCTATATCATATTGGTAAATAAGACATTTGGTTAATATTTGAAAATTGTTGACAATTTACTTAGGAAAAGTTATAATTTTATCCCTGTGTCATCATTTAATGTACATTTTGTTCCTGCATTTTTTAAAATAAAATTTTTTGTCCCTATGTTTTAATTCCATTAGACATTTTTGTCTTTCTGTCAATTTTACACGAGTTTTCAGGAAATGACATGAGTATCCTTAGTTATTTAGGCCTAGTTAAGGAGGGACTAATATGGAACTAAACAGTTAAAAGGTACCAAAGTAAAGATTCACTTCTTCTGCAACCTTGAACTCAAACCAGTTTAAGGGAAAAAAAAAAAAACATTGCATACACTACTCAAACTAGTTTTCAGCAACAAAAACAACATCCATATATATCAAAATGAGACTTTTGACATGATAAATCATGTTATGGCCTTAGATTTAGCATCGAAACATTATAAAACCTTGAAAAAATAAATTGCAATTTTCGGATCTTTTCACCCAATCCATAACCCGTTCATATTTTCAATCATGTGATGGTTGAACGGCTGGCAGTGGAGTTTTTGTTTTAAGTTCTTTTCTAAGAAGATGTAGGTTCTTGTTTGGCTATGGGCATGTAGTTCACATTTTTTTTAATTTAATTATAAAATTATAATTTAATACCTATTAATTAAAAAATTAATTAATCAATTAAATTCATATCAATTAAAGGATAGTAATGTCAATTATTTAAAAAATTAACAGAAGGACAAAAATATATGACCGAATTAAAATATAAGAACAAAAAACTCTATTTCAAAAAATGTAAAAACAAAAATGTACATTAAGTGAAAATACAGAGTTAAAATTGTAATTTTTCTATTTACTTACTAAAGTTTCAAAAAATGACATACCTAGGACCTCAAGTCCCAAAAAAGAGGTGCCTTTACCACTAGGCTACTCTCTTGGGTTTCTAGTTAGAGTACTTTGATGTTTGATATTTTAGAAATATACATTTCTCTCCTAACTTCAAGAAAGCAACCGCACCAGTTTTGGCAAAATACCACTTATGTTTAATCCCAAGTGAGTCAACCGAGAGCTTAGTCCTGAGTCCTCACGATTTGACTCTGGATTTTCACGGATGCTGCGTCTTATCCCTCTTGACCAAACCTTATCGAGAAACTTGACAAAGCTAAAGACACAAGGATGTAGAGGAAGAGAACAGGATGTTAATTAACATCCATTTAATTATTCCATTGAAATGTGTAATTGAACTTGGATACTCTAACTTGGAGTAACATCCATCATAATTACATTAACCAATTCTCTTGAAGCTTCAATGTGTTAAAAGCCTTTATGTCATGTTGATAACGATGAATTGATGCATCAGAACTTTATTTTCTGCCGACATACAAGAAACAGAACTCTATTGTGTCCCAACAGACTAAGCGTTCAAATAAGAAATGGCAACTGCAGCGTGAAGAGCAGCTCCAACAGGAAGAACTGCCTCATTAAGAAAGAAATGTGGACTATGCAATCTGGTAATTGAGTCTGTATTTTCATTCTTTACTCCAATTACAAAAAATGCAGCTTTCATCTTTTGTGCATAAAAGCTAAAATCTTCCGCACCCATAAAGCGTGGCATAAGTTGGACTTTCGACTCGCCAAGCAAAATTTCCCCGACTCGTTTGGCATGTTGGTACATTTCTTCGTCGTTTACTGTTGCTGGATAAGGCTTAAGTGTTTCCTCCATGAAGTCTACTGAAGCAGTACACTGATGAACAGCTGATTGATTCTCTACAACCTGTTAAGAACAAATATTTAAAAAGTTAATTATTCTACTATTTCTATTTTCAACACTGCTAAATTTGTATTATAAGTATGAGTTATGACCTCTTTTATCCTTTGCATAAGATGAGTAAGACCTTCCGTAGTCATGCTTCGAATTGTACCTCCAAATTTCACAGTCGGTGGGATAACATTGTAGGCCTTACCAGCCTCGACGAAACCAACAGAGAGTACTCCTGGGTCGACAGGATCTTTCTCGCGAGAAATTAAATGCTGAAGTGAAAGGATGGAGAAGGCAGCAGCAAGAACAGGATCTCTTGCATCTTGAGGCCTGCCAGCATGTCCACCTTTCCCTTTAATAAGAATGGAGAACCTTCCAGAAGCAGCAGCCATGACACCAGGTCTAGAAGCAATGGAACCAACAGGCATTTCTGGAGCAACATGGAGACCAAAAATGGCCTGGAAATCATTAAGAGCTCCTTCTTTCAACATATGGTATGCGCCAGCTCGGCCTTCTTCGGCAGGTTGGAACACAAGCTTAATAGTACCCTTGGGAGCAATCAAACACATTCAGTTTCAGAGATATGAAAATGTAAAGAAAATTATTATAAAGTCTATGAGATTAATATTATTTTTATACCTTCAACAGGTGTTTATTGCGTTGAAGTAACTTAGCTGCTCCTAACAACATTGTAACATGGGCATCATGACCACAAGCATGCATTTTCCCATTGTTCTTGCTTTTGTGCTCCCATTCTACCAATTCCTTTACATATTATAAAAGCAGAAACGAAAATTGTGAAAGATTTCTGATTTTATTTGAATGGCATCGAATGCGCACTCAATTGCCTTTTTTTTTATATATATATTTTTTATTTTTTTTATAAAGGAAAGTAATTATATTATTTATTATCAGTAACAAACCAAATAATTGAAAAAAAAAATGAAGATTTTTAGCTCAACGACGTGTAGCAATAATCGCGATATTCATCTCAAAAAAATGCGATAATCACGATGATAAAATTTAAAATAAAAAAAATTCTGGAAAAAAGGACATAATGTGCCCACGTAATAGCTAACCAGATTTTGAAACCAACCTGAATAGGAAGAGCGTCCATGTCAGCTCGAAGACCGAACCATGGCTGCGACCCTGACCCAATCGAACCAACCAACCCAGTCTTGGCGATTGGCCAACTGTACTGTATTCCAAGCGAGTCGAGTTCCGATCTTATCACCTGACTCGTGTTGTACTCT
>CATIWJ010258515.1:0-10963 GCA_949640765.1 Croton laevigatus | reverse complement strand
ATTAGAGTTTGATAGATCTACTAATCCCCAACTGTTCTTCGAAGAATTTGCTCATCTTTTTCCACTTCTTATTGATGATTTGATCGGAAAATTAGTTCAAAATACCCAACCCAAAATTAATTGCTTGGTTGCGGATACTTTCTTTGTATGGCCATCAATGGTGGCTAACAAGTATAAGCTTGTTAATGTTTCATTTTGGACTCAAAGAGCTTTGGTTTTCACTCTCTACTATCATTGGGATTTGCTCCACATCAATGGCCATTTTGGGTCTTCTTCTTCTGGTACGTGTGTGTGTATATATATATATATATATATATATAGCTGTTTGAATATATAATATGATGGATAGCTTAATGAACAATCATTTAATTTAATAGTATGATCGTTTTATTAGTATTTTTTTCTTGATTTTCCCATTTTTTAACAAATTGAGGTGGCTACTCCTTTTTCAAAATATTTTCCGCATAATGCGAGTCCTATTTTTCAAAATTCGCCATTTTATTAATTTTTTTTTTCAAAATCTAACTTTTGGGCTCATGTTTACAATAGTTTGTGTTTGAAATATTTTTCTCATTATATCTTTTCTTAAATTAAAATCGAGTAAGTGGTGCAAGTAATTAAAAATATATATATGCTTAGTTATATTTAATAATATAAAATCAATTATCTTATATATTATAGTATAATATCATAATTAAAATAATAATAATAATACAAAAAATATTAGAATTTAAATTTTCAAATTAGAATATAGTACTAATATTAATAATATTTTACTTTAAATTTCCTAATTACAATATTGTTATTTATTTATTAATTAATTTCATAAAAAATAATTTTAAATTAATGTTAAAGCATATAATTTTCAATAATTTATGAATAAATCTAGAAATGAAACAGTTTAGAGAGAAAATTAACAAACGAATTGAAAATTAGGTGAATTTTTATTTTTATTTTTTGAAAAATGTAAAAAAAAAGGGAAATTAATAACACATACATTTTTAAATATCAAATTGAGCATTTAACTATATGACTTAATATAAAATATTTTCTTAAACTTTAATTTTTTAATAGAATTCTAATCTTGTAAATTTCAATCATGCCCTTCATTTTTACAATTTTATAAGGCACACTTAAGACTAACTATTTGCCACTCTAATCTTATTAGGGAATACATATATAATTATGCACTAATATTTTTTTTGTTGAAATTTCAAATAGTGATTTTTATATTAAATTGTTTTTTATTTATTAAATTTTAAGACTAGTGTTGTCACACTCCGATCAGCTACACACAGATAACATCTCCAATTTTGGGCCATAATAGTTAATTTAGTCGATGTACTTTCTTTTATTTTTTATTTTCTTCCGCTTTGTTTTTGTCATGTTCGCATTTGTTGCATTCGTTCGCCATTTGAAAGATAAGATAAATAACCTAATCCTATTATAATTTAAAATTTGACTCTTTATTTTTTCACCAATTGTTTAAATTGATTGGTTAATTTTAAAGTATAATTTATAAAATATATGATTTATATATATACCCTAGATTTTACATGCTTTGGTTACAAATTTATAATTTTATTTTGTATTCTAAGGCATATACAAAATTGTATTACACAAAATAAAGTAAATTTTGCAAAAATGTAAGGTTTAAATTTATTTAATTGCTTTTAATTTTTACAATTAATAATATATTATAATTAAGAATTAGTATTTGTATTATTATTATATTATAATTAAATTAATTTTAATTAATTAATAAAAATTCTAATACTATTAATATTAATAATGTATTCTAATTAAGAGTAAATATTCCAATTTACATGTATATAATACTAACAATTATTAATCAAATAAAAGATGAATATCTAATAAAGACATAATTAACCTCAAAAAATTAAAAATAGAAGTGATACTCTTGACGATCCCAATATTATCTCCTCATTCGTACTTTTATATATGTTGTAGATGAAGTCTTAACTTTTAATATACTGATGATCATTGCTAGGTAAAAGAGAGGACACCATAAACTGTTTAAAAGATTTGCCATCAGGAGTGGAAGCTAATGACTTAAAAGATTTGCCATCTTTTCTTCAAGAAATAAAAACTACAAGTCTGGTGGAAATTGTATATAAGGCATTTGAAAATGTGAAAAAAGCAGATTTTATAATTTGCAATACAATACAAGAGCTTGAGCCTAAAGTAACCTTAGCCCTAAATGAAGCCCAACCCTTTTATTCAATTGGCCCAATCTTTATTCTAAATGGGTTAACCCAAACCAGCACTATGGCTATACCCACTAGCTTATGGTTCGAGTCAGATTGCACCCAATGGCTCAATTCCAAGCCTCATAGGTCGGTTTTATATGTCTCATTTGGCAGCCTCGCTCAATTTAACAAAGAGGATATTATAGAAATAGCCTATGGTCTTTTGCTTAGTAAAGTGAGTTTTATTTGGGTACTTCGCAGTAATACTGTGAGTTTTTCTGATAGTGAAATCCTACCCGTCGACTTTGAAGACCAGATCAAAGATAGAGGGTTGATTGTGCCATGGTGTACTCAAATTTCTGTGATTTCAGATCCAACGGTTGGTGGGTTTTTAACACATTGCGGGTGGAATTCTGTGTTAGAGAGTGTATGGTATGGTGTTCCCATGTTGTGTTATCCTATACTTCTTGATCAAATCAGTAATAGAAAATTAGTGGTTGATGATTTGAAGATTGCGCTCAATTTGTGTGAGATGAAACGAGATGAAATTGCAAAAAAAATCAACCGTCTGATGGGTGGAAAATCAGCCATTGATTTGAGGGACAATATCAGACAAGTTAAAGAGAAAGTGGAGAATGCAGTATCTACCGTTGGATCGTCGGAGAAAAACTTCAAGAAATTTATAGGTGATGTTAAGGTCAAAATTTCAAAAATGGCAAAATGAGAAGAGCATATTTTATTTTTCCAATCAATATCTTTATTATGTGTAATCCGATTTGAATTTGAGACTTATTCTTCATTTTCAAAAATAATGTTGGAGATTATTCTAAATTTAAATTGTTTAGATAATATGTTTTGTTATAATGTGTGCTTTATGGTAGTGGTATTTTCAGAGCAAAGTTTGCTATTGTCAGAATAGAAAACGAAATAAGTTTGAGTTTACAAAAGAGTGATTGCTCTGGCATTAGTAAAATCTACTTTGAAAATAGCCACACCCTGTGCTTTATTATATAATCAAAGAAAAATAATTACTACTATTTTTTTTAAAAATAAAAATAGTACTATTAAATTATTTAACCAGCTTAGAACACCGCGTGCAACCACATCCGCACTCCTTGCAGCTTCTTCAATTCAATTTTGCATTGATGTCAACACAATTTTGCATCCCTTAGGACAACTGGAGATGGGATTAGGGGTGTTCAAATGAAAACGGTAAAACGTAAAATTTCACGATTTAACGAATTTCACGAAATTTTTAACGTTTAACGATTTAACCAATCGTTAAATCGTAAAAGATTTCTTTTAATTCGGAAAATCGTGAAATTTTACGTTAGAAGAAAATTTTTCAACGATTTAACGAATTTCACGTTTAAAAGCAACAAATTTTGGTTGATACTATTGACTTTTGTATTATTTTTTTTTATATAATATAGAATTTCAATCTATTGCTATTGAGAGTGGAGTTGATATCATCTAAGGAAGAAGCATTTATGCCCAAATCTTGTTTGAATATGCAAGCCGTCACATTTACTAAATGCAAGCCTTCTTTTTGCCATTTTGATAAACATGGAATTGTTATTCTCCTCACTACCTGTTGAACATTATTATTATTATGTTTGTTATGTAAAATATTGTTGTTATGTTTATTGTTATGTATACTTGGTTAAGGTTAAATTCCGTTGTATTGTAATTGGCAAAACATTATATTTGTTGTATGTTTGGTTGAATGTAACTATTCAATTTTATTAAAAATGTTAAATTTGGTTACAAATGTTAAATTTCGTTAAAACATTAAATCGTAAGAGAAAAATTTTATTTGTTAAATTTGTTAATTGAGAAATTTGTAAGAATTATTTAATTCATTAAATTGTCCAGAGAAAAAATTTTTAATTTTTTTTTATTTGGTGAAAATTTTTGAAAAATTTTTCACGTTTTAACGAATGAACACCCTTAGATGGGATGCCTACTTTCTCAAAATTGAGTTCTGTTCAAACATCCAATACTAAAAGGATAGTTTTAGATTTCATTATTCGCTAGTGTAGTCTTCCTGCTTTTCCAAGGATAGTTTCCTAATCAGTTTTCAAACATAGGTTATCAACAATTTAGCCATGAATTTTTTGCACGTCAGGCTTTTGAGAAACAGTTAACATGGCAATTTCATCAAATAGTTTACTTTCTTCTACAATTTTGACTATACTTTTCACCATTCTAGTTTTTCCAACCCCGCCCATCCCACATATGCCACACACTAAAAGCTTATGATCCTTTAAAGCTTGAAATATTTGATCCATAATCTATTATCCAGAATTAAGTATCATATCTCCTGTGAACATTGGTCCAAAATTTGGTGGAGGAACAGAGTAGGCCACCTTGTGAAGTTTAGGAGCTTCTTGTTGTAGACTAATAACATCTTTAGTTTTCTTTTTAGCTTTTTGGCTCAAGGAATAACGTGACTTCAAATTCATATGTCCAGGATTCACTTTCACGTCTTCTAAGAATCTCTCTAATTCAGTATTAATAATACTATCTGCCTTATTTACCTAGCTTTAAACACCGAGTGCAACCACATCCACTCTCCTTGCAGCTTCTTCAATACAATTTTGCATTGATGTCAACACAATTATGCATCCCTTATGGACACCTGGAGATGGGATGCTTACTTCCTCAAAATTGAGTTCTGTCCAAACATCATCCAATATACTAAAAGGATAGTTTTAGATTTCATTATTCGCTGATGTAGTCTTCATACTCTTCCAAGGATAGTTTCCTGATCAAATTTTAAACCTAGCTTATTAACAATTTCGCCTTGAATTTTTTGCACTTTAGGATTTTGAGAAACAATTGACGTGGCAACTTCATCAAATAGTTTACTTTCTTCTGCAATTTTGATAATACTTTTCACCATTCTTGTTTTTCCAACCCCGCCTATCCCAAATATTCTACATACCAAAAGCTTATCATCCTTTAAAGCTTGAAAAATTTGATCCACAATCGATTGTCTAGAATCAAATATCATATGTCCTGTGAACATTGGTCCAAAATTTGGTGGAGGAGCAAGGTAGGCCACCTTGTCAAGTTCAGGAGCTTCTTGTTGGAGAGTAACAACATCTTGAGTTTTCTTTTTAGCCTTTCGGCTCATGGAATAAGGTGACTTCAAATTTAGACATCTAGGACTCACTTTCACATCTTCTAAGAAATCTCTCTAATTAAATATTAATAATACCATCTGCCTTATTTACCCAGCTTTGAACACCAAGTGCAACCACATCCACACTTTTTGTAGCTTTTTCAAAACAATTTTGCATCCCTTATGGACACCTGGAGTTGGGATGCCTATTTCCTCAAAATTGAGTTTTGTCTAAACATCATCCAATACTAAAAGGATAGTTTTAGATTTTATTATTCGCTGATATAGTCTTCCTACTCTTCCAAGGACAGTTTCCTGATCAAATTTCAAACCTAACTTATCAACAATTTCGCCTTGAATTTTTCACACGTCAGGATTTTGAGAAATAGTTGACATGGCAACTTTATCAAATAGTTTACTTTCTTCTGCAATTTTGATAATACTTTTCACCATTCTGATTTTTCTAACCCCGCTCATTCCACATATTCCACACACTAAAAGCTTATCATTCTTTAAAGCTTGAAAGATTTGATCCATAATCAATTGTCTAAAATCAAATATCATATCTCCTATGAACATTGGTCAAAAATTTGGTGGAGGAGCAGGGTAGGCCACCTTGTCAAGTTTAGGAGCTTCTTGTTAGAGACTAACAACATCTTGATTTTTCTTTTTAGCTTTTCCGCTCAAGGAATAACGTGACTTCAAATTCAGACATCTAGGAGTCACTTTCACATCTTCTAAGAATCTCTCTAATTCAGTATTAATAATACAATCTGCCTTATGTACCCAGCTTTGAATATCGAGTGCAACCACATCCACACTCCTTGCAGCATCTTCAATAAATGATTGTATATCAACTCTTTGGTTTTTCAACTTATTAACTTCTTGTTGAAACTCTCTGATGTTGCTATTATAGAATAACAAATACCCAAACTAGGACTGCACAAATTCGGTTCGGTTCGCCGAACCGAATCGAAAATCAATTTTTGGTTCAAAACCGAATTTAAAATCTGTGAACCAAAAATCGAACCGAAATTCGGTTTAAATCGAATTTTGGTTCGGTTTCAGTTCAAATTCGGTTTTAACCGAATTTTACATGTAAAAAATTTTAGATTTTTTAAATTTGACGAACCGAAAACCGAACCAAAAATTCGGTTTATACTATTTAACGAACCGAAAATCGAACCGAAAATTCGGTTCCAGTTCGGAAACCAAATTTTCGGTTATCTTGTGCACCCCTAACCCAAACTGCTTTCCAACAGGATAAATCAAGGTCTCTCCAATCTTAGTTATGAGTGATGAAGCTATTGAGGTTACAAACTCCATTTATATATATTATCCTATTGAAAACAACCTAATAGCATAAAAAGGAACAAGTTAGAGAGTAAACAGGATCTGAATCTCTTAACCAACTATGGATCAAATTAGTAAAATAAAAAAACATTATAATCTTTAGATAAAACATGATATTATATCTTTCATTAGAAAACTATAAAAAGAATTTAAATGAAAAAAAGTTACTAGTCTAGTTCTCAATGTTCCATAGATGAGGTTTATGTAAGTTTTTTTTTCTCACAGCAAGCAACCAACTTGCAAAGAAAATTAGTACATAATCTCCAAATTAAAGCTCAAAGGTTTTGAAAAAACACAGACCCCGTAAATCACCGGATCTATACCCTCTTTTGATTTATATTAAAGACTTAGAAACAACACAAGACAACTCAAAATAATGCAAATAAATCACTGGTTTTGCGTGATTATGGTTACAAATACCAATATTAGAAACGGATTTAGCTTTCAAATGTCAATCAAAACACAGATCAAAGTATCATTCTAGTCTCAGTTCAAACACACAAATGAAATAAAAATCACAAGAACATTTCAATAACAGGAACATTCCAATTTCTTTGTTTCCTCCTTAGATCTCGACTAATCGTGTTTTTTTTTCTTTTTGTCAATTTCACCTGTTTCTCACGAAGTGCTTAGCTGCTTCAAATCAAATTAGTTCCGGCAGTGAAAAGGAGTTGTAGTCGAGAAGATAAACAATAGAGCAAGCAAAAGTGGTAGCTATGATTGAACGACGGTGGCTAAGTAGAGAAGGAGGAGAGAAGAGGAGGAAGAGGAAGAGTGAAGAAATAGAGAAGGAAAGGAGAGAGTTGTTTGGAAATGAGAGGGCGGCAAAAATCAAAATGAAGGTGCATAAGGGTTTTAAGGGTTCTAAGCCTTTTTATATGATGGTTCGTTTTTTGGTTTGTATATTTTTAGAACCGAAAACCAAACCAAACACTTTGGTTAATCGATTTTCGGTTCGGTCTTTGATTTATGGTTTTTTTGCCCGCTCCTACCCCAAAGGAAAGAATCCGGATGAAATTGAAAAGAAATACAAAGTTTGGTAGGTCATCCAAAATTAACTTAAGGTTTTTTTTCCCCTTTTGAATACAAAATTAATCTAAGGTTAACTCATGATTGAAACATATGAAACAATTTTTTTTAATCGGTAAATTAAATTGTTTTTGTTAAATTAGAAAATTAAAGTCCGTTTAGAATTCCAACAAGATTCAAATCCTTAACCTAAAAAAACAAAAAAAAACATATCATTCTAAATATTTGAGTTAAAAGTCATTTACTAAAATATGAAAACATAAATTTCATTTATTTTGATATTCGAATAAACTCATTAGCATAAGCTCTCAACTTGATCCAAATAAGCTTCTTTTTCAATTAATTTCAGTTTCCATATTTAGGTTTCTTCAATTTATTTATTTGCTATGCCAATTTTCATTTTCTTCACCCTTATTTTAGAAATTTTATTCAAATCAATTAACTTGAAATGACAGTGGTTTCCTCTATAGCCATTATCGAATTTTGTTAGGTACACCAACGATATGAGTTGGCAAACATACCACAATTTTATTCCTAAACTATAAAATTTCTTCTCCAAAAAAAAAAAAAAAAAAAAGGAAACTACAAAATAATATAAAGAAGGAAGGCTAAAAATAAGGAGAAGAAGACCAAGATGAGATAAGATAAATAACCTAATCCTATTATAATTTAAAATTTTACTCTTTATTTTTTTACCAATTTTTTAAAATTAGTGGTTAATTTTAAAGTATAATTTAAAAAATATATGTTTTTATATATAATCCCAGATTTTATATATATGCTGTGGTTACAAATTTATAGTTTTATTTTGTATTCTAAGTCATAAACAAAATTGTATTACACAAAATCAAGTAAATTTTGCAAAAAAGTAAGGTTTAAATTTATGTAATTGATTTTACTTTTTACATTATTAGTATTAATAATATATTATAATTAAGAATTAGTTTTAGTATTATATTATAATTAAATTAATTTTAATTAATTAATAACAATTTTAATACTATTAATATTAATAATGTATTCTAAGAGTAAATATTCCAATTTATATGTATATAACACTAACAATTATTAATCAAATAAAAGATGAATACCTAATAAAGACATAATTAACCTCAAAAAATTAGAAATAGAAAGGGTACTTTGGCAGCCTCGCTCAACATAACAAAGAGGATATTATAGAAATAGCCTATGGTCTTTTGCTTAGTAAAGTGAGTTTTATTTGGGTACTTCGCAGTAATATTGTGAATTCTGAGAGTGAAATCCTACCCGTCGACGTTGAAGAGCATATCAAAGATAGAGGGTTGATTGTGCCATGGTGTACTCAAATTTCTGTGATTTCAAATCTAACGGTTGGTGGGTTTTTAACACATTGTGGGTGAAGTTCTGTGTTGGAGAGTGCATGATATAGTTTGCCTAATGTTGTGTTATCCTATATTTACTGATCAAATCACTAATAGAAAATTAGTTGTTAATGATTAAAAGATTGGGCTTAATTTGTGTGATAAAAAGGTGATTAGAAGGGATGAAATTGCAGAAAAGATCAACCGTTTGATAGGTGAAAAATCAGCCTTTGACTTGAGGGACAATATCAAGTAAGTAAAAAAGAAATTAAAGGATGCATTATCGACCGTTGGATCTTCTAAGAAAAGCTTCAATAAATTTATAAATGATGTGAAGATCAAAATTTCAGAAGTTGCAAAAACATGTAATTAATAAACATTTTATAATTTTCTTAGTATTCTATGTATGTATGTATTGTATTGCAGAAAAGATTGGGTTTCAACTAATTTATTATAAAATTAATGAAGCGGAAAGTTACATGCTAACAGCCTAATAATACACATTTAAATAAATATTTAATCACAACGACAAGTTTAAATATAAACGGATTTGAAAACTGATATCAATTTGATAACTAAGTATATATCCAATACAACAATGAATTATTTTCATTTGATTGTCACATCAGAAAAATATAAAGAATTTTTAAAAGAGCATCTCCAATGCTAATGTCTAGTATTTGACAGTCGAGCTAAAGTGTTAATAGACAATGTCTTGTAGACATTATAGTTCTTGAGGGTCTGCTAGATATTGTCCACATTAAAATTGTTACATGATTGTTTATAGACCCCAGAAAGAGAAGAAAATAGAAAATATAAAATGTTGCATTGGATGTAGTTTTTTAAAAGTAAACATCTACAAATAAACAGTTAAAGCATCTCCAATGCTAATGTGGATTATAGCTGATGTATCATATAAAATGGAAGGTATTGACGGTTATGTGGTTAAATGTTTATTTTTAGAGATTCACATTTAAAAAATTCTCTACAATTTAACATTTTCTATTCTATATTTTCTCTTTTTTTTTTGGCTCACAATTTAATATGAAACTAAACATATAACAGTATTAATTTAGACATTATTTAGTAGACCTTCTATTTCTAGAGAATGTGCTAGATAATGTCTATTGACATATCAACTTGACTATGAAATAGATGTTTGCATTAGAGGCTATTTCTGTTTATTTTTCTGACGTGGTAAATCCACTTTTGCATTAAAAATGCTCTTAGCTACGTAATCATTTAAACTTTCTATTTTAATCGACACATCAGCTGCAATTCATATTAGTATTGGAGATGCTCTAATTGAATTAAATCAATAATTTGTATCAAAATTTTAGACACCGAATAAAATAAAATTGGGTCGGTTCTTTTTTATTTTTCTTTCTTATTGTAGATGCTACTCGCAACAAAGTTCGGCTATTTTTTTGAAAAAAGAAAAGTTAGCAAAATATAAATTATTATCACGTTACTCTCCCCCATAATCATTTCTCTTCTTTATAAGCAAGCATTGATTTCATCCATTCTTTCTTTCTTTCTTCAACAAAAGATATGGAGAAAAATCAAGAAAAGCCTCATGCAATAATGGTGCCGTTTCCTATGCAAGGGCACATAATCCCCTCTGTTAATTTAGCCCTAAACCTAGCATCAAAAGGCTTCACTATAACCTTCATAAACACGGAATCATCCCACAACCAAATAACCAAAGCTTCAAAAAATCAAGAATATAATGATATTTTTGAGCATGCAAGAACACAAATGGATTTCGATATTCGTTACGAAACTGTAAGTGATGGGTTCCCATTAGAGTTTGATAGATCTACTAATCCCCAACTGTTCTTCGAAGAATTTGCTCATCTTTTTCCACTTCTTATTGATGATTTGATCGGAAAATTAGTTCAAAA
>CATIWJ010258438.1:0-18077 GCA_949640765.1 Croton laevigatus | reverse complement strand
AAAGAAGGTGAAACTTCAAATTAGTACTTGAAAAATTAGCTGTGTTTGTTTGTTATAGAAAAATAAAGTTGAAGTGCATGATAAATTAGAAAAACAAAGTTCAAATGCATGATAGGCCAAATATAAAGTTCAAGGCACCACAAGGGTAAAATATCAAAGTTCAGGGTAAAACTATGTAGTAGGCCATTAACATTTTTATATGTAATTCAAATTCATTACTCTACTACCATCAAACATCACACAAATTCAACCAAACATCACACAAGGAATTACCAGAAATTTAGAGCCAGTTCTAATAGTTAGGGGAGATATATACTAGATACATCTTGCGTAATTGCTTTTAAAAAATAAATGGAATTCAGTCTTTAATTCACTAAAAACTACTACCTCCGTGTTTTCAGGTTCTTTACGTTTCCATTTTTTGGTGTGTTTTTCATTTCTTTACGTTTCCATTTATTGTAAGTTTTGTAATTGTTTATTATTATTTTTTTATTGATATTTGTGAAAAAGTAAGTTTTTAAGAAGGTTAATAATTGTTTATTATTATTTTTATTTTTATGTTGGTGAAAAGTTGATTTTATTGGTATTGGTGAAAACCAAATGTAAAAAAATGAAAAAAACGGAGGTAGTAACAACTTATAGATAAATTAGGGCATCTTACATTATATTGGCTGCTAACAGGAAGGCCTTTCTTTAATAATCTCTACAAAAAAACTTGCAACTTCTCTGACAAGTTCAGCTTTCAAATATCATTCCAAGGAAAAGCGTGAGAACTAACATTAGAATTCAAAATATCAAGCATCATAATTTACAAGCATCTATATACATTGATTTGACATAATATAATCCATTATTAGTGAAATGTCAAATTAATCTATCTTCCTAATGGGGATTCACAATAATAATAGATAGAATAGTTTCAGCATCCTCCTAAATAAGTTTCTCCAAATAATTGATCTTTTCCATTCTTTTTCTATCCCAATTAACCAATGGATGAACTTAGAAAATAGAACTATCTCTATTAGCTACCACTTCTAAAATAAAATTAAAAATTTTTGGTACCTATACATCTTGAAAAAAGTAAACATACTTTCCATTTCTGATATGCCACGATCCCTAGCAAAAACTTTTTACTCCATAAAATACTTATCCAACCCAAGATGAATTAGAGCACGGTGGGACCTTTAAAAAATGAGTTAACATGCTTTGGTGAAATTTTTTTTTTTTGCTTTAAGCGAAACTAATAATGCATTTAATTTGTTACATTACATGTAATCATCTCTCTCACTCTTGGGATGCTTGAATAAAGTTAATATTTTGATTAGATGTTTTGGCAGAGAGAATGCAGTGTTCAATAATGGTTTGTCCTCCACTTTCTAGTTCTGATATTAGGTCAAATTCCAATACATTAAAGTCAACTTCTTCTTTTTCTTTCACCAGTTCTCCCTTTCTTCTGTACGGAATGTACCCTCTTTTGTATTGTTTGTTTCCTTTGGCAATTGACAATTGAATTTTCGCTAGTATTTTTCTTTTTATTTTTTGTGGGAAAATCGAGTGAAAATACATCATTCCAGCAAAATTCACTGAAATTTGGTCAAACAAAAAATAAATTTTATGCCAATCCGAATATGGTCTATTCATCTACCTACTACAATTGAAAATTATCAGATGTTGAGATACCCAGCCAACTATATTGTCTACACTTAATTAGTGCATAGAGAGTTACTATGTAACCCACATACTAATCTCCTTTATATTTTAAAAAATAAATTTTACGTAAAATCAATTAATTATAAATTAGTATATATTTATTTTAGTGAGAAATTTAAATTTAATACATAGACATATATTTACCTAAAAAGAAATAAGATAGAAGAATAATTTTCTTTTTTTTTTTTTGCCAAATAATAATAATAATAGAAAAGATTCATGCATGCAAATGTAATCATGATGCTTAGTTAGTATCAAATATTGCATGGGTAGGTAGGTAAATTAGGGAAATGTTTGAGGAAAAATATTAAGAAACATTAAAGTTATTAATGTTGTGGGAAGTGAGAAAAGGTGCATGGGATTCTAAATCCAAACTTTTCATCTCTCTTTTTTTTTTTTAAATTATGTTCATAAGAATAGTTTTTTTTCATAAATATGTGCTGATGTAGAATTTCGAATAATATATTTTCCCATACTATTTGTAAAATGAAAATTTTTATATCCAAATAATTGTATGACTTACCCCTCTTTCATTGAGGTGAGTGCAAATGTAAGGAGTAATACCTTCCTATTTATTCCTCTTTCCAAACATAAATAATATAACTTAGCTCTCTGTACTTTTTTTTTTACAATTAGCTCTCTTTACCTTTCCTTTAGTTAATTTATTTCCAAACATTATTAATTGTTTAACGTACCTCTTCTTACCTTTTTTCTTCCTTATACTCTTTTAACGTTCCATTAATTGTCCCTTTCTTACCCCATCCAAACATAGTCTTTTCTTTCCTATTTTCTCATGGATATTGATCTGAATCAATTGTTCATCTCAGACAAAGAGGATGAAATTTTGAGTATTGGTCAAGCTAGTGGAGAGAAAATTCTCTCTTATGATTTCTGTTTGGTAAGGATGTTCTTAACCTACAAAGTGGTTAATTTCGACGATGTGAAATACAATAGCATATTTGTTGGTGGTGTTAAAATTTCAGACCTGTGAGCTAAACATTTTATGTTTAGGTTTTTCAAACAGGTTGATTTTGATAAAGTTATTAGAGATGACCCTTGGTTTTTTTTTTTTTTTAACAAGCATCTGCTTGTTTGGACGACGTTAAGAGTGTAGATAATCCATTACATGTTCCTCATTTGTTTGTTGATTTTTGGGTGGTGGTAATGGATCTCCCTTCTGGTTTTATGAATGAAGGTATAACTAGAAAATTAGGAGACTTTGTGGGTAACTTTATTGAATATGATTCTACTACTAGTTCTTCTTTTGATGATGATATAATAAGGCTGAGAGTTTGACTTGATATTCATAAGGCTCTTGAAAGGAAGAAAAGGCTTGATAATGAGCATGGTCATGTGTTCTACATCATATTTGGATATGAAAAGCTTTTCTTTTTCTGCTTTTTATATGGGAGGCTAGGTCATTTTAAGTGTTTTTGTGATTTATGACTTACTCATAAGGAGGAACTTGTTTTCCAATGGGATGAGAGCATTATAGCTCCAATACGTCGGAGGATGCAACTGCGGGTTAGCCTTTGGTTACACAATGAGGAATCGACAATATTGCCAAAGATTTTCAGTGTGGTTTTTATGGTAAGTTAGAGATAGTAGCGGGAAATGATTTTGGCTTAAATGTCAAAATAGATTGTGATAATCATAGTATAGTCTAGATTAATAATGCATCCAAAGTTGAGGAAGATGAGATGTTAGCTTCTAACGACCTTAAAAAAATGCCCACGTAGCAGTGATTCCCTCAATAATGTTGTTGGAGTTTCTAAGTTAAAGGATTCTCTAGTTAACAAAATTGTGAACTTATCCAAGACACAAAAGTGACCAATGATCATGAGGATCCTGAAGGAATTGTCCTTCAGTTAAATGCAATTATCTAAATATAAATAGGATAATTTATGAAGATAATATATGTTTGGTTATTTTAGGTGTTCGTAACATTTTGCTAGAAGCTAATTATGATTTGTGGGCTTATAAGATTGGATCTACTATTAATAATATATGAATCCTATGAGGTCATACAAAAAAGCATAAGATTGGAGGTAGAGGCATATCAAAAGTCTAAGGTGTGTTAAGTAGGAACTAATGAGGGAGTTAGATGTATATTGATGTGCTTATTCATTTGCATATTAATGGCATTCTAATGATGCCTTGTATAAGCTAAGAATGTTATTGTTACATTCTCTTGATAATTGAAAACGAAAAGGAAAAACTCATAATCTCCCGTCCTTCTTCCATTCACATACCTAGCCCTAAAAGCAA
Source organism: Croton laevigatus (assembly GCA_949640765.1). Classification (NCBI taxonomy): domain Eukaryota; kingdom Viridiplantae; phylum Streptophyta; class Magnoliopsida; order Malpighiales; family Euphorbiaceae; genus Croton; species Croton laevigatus. Next base: position 14,099 of record CATIWJ010258438.1, on the reverse strand, counting down.
GAGGAAAATTTTGTTTTTTCCCTTCTTCTTTGCTTGCATACGTGGTGTTTCAATCTGTGTCTGTTAACTAATATTAGAGGAACTACATTTGTCGTTCTTAATTCTCCACAAAAGGAATACAATTGCTAGTGGAATTACGCATCAAAGGTATGAGTTCTAAGTTTCATGATTCATGTTAATTTATACTTATGATCCTATTTTAGATTCACATTTTATCATAAAATTGTTTTATGCAAAGCAAAAATGACCACCTCCTCATCTTTTAAATTGTTAAGTTCATTCACTAAAAATAAAATGCAATAAAATAAAAACTGAAAATTAATAACAAAAAAACATGCATATGTCTAGGAACCCACCACCGCACCTCTCCGACACTTGCAGCCGACTAATGAACAAAGGATATCGTTCGACAATCCAGACGCTGATGAGTCTTCAACCTTTATTGTCGACGTCAGTGGTCGGAAGCAAGTAAAAAAGCAACAAAATCAAAAACAAAACTTGCCAAAAAATCGCACACGGGTTTTCTAAATCATCGAGTGGCTTAGAGGTTTCTAGGTGTCTTTCATTAAGTAGATGATCGTCGTCGAGCTTCTAGCAGTTACCATCGAGTTTTAACGATTTATGAATGCTTTCGTCATAGAAGATGATCTGCTTTTGCCATGATTTATTTTCAGCCGTCCTTTCATTTTCCAACGGTATTCATCAAGATTCAGACCGGACAAAACGATTATGTGGTGGTTCCAGTGAGATTTGAGTGTATGCTTTGAGTTTTGCGGTGAATTTTTACAAAAAATTTGGTTTTTTATTGGGAAAGTCGTCGAAAAATCTAAGATGTTGGAATTTTTCACCGGACCATCACCAGAAAAATGCAAGTTGCCAGAATAATTATATATACCCATCATATACCTTTTGTAGGAGAAAATACCCTTGTTTGCTATTTCTTTCAATTTGGGGATTAAAAAAAATAAAAGCTCTAAATCACCATTTTTTTCATGAGCAAGGCTACATCTCTGGCCTCTCGAATTCGAGATACACAGAAACACGTTAACGTGTTTTAAATCACGTTAACGTGTTTTAAAACACGTTAACGTGATTTTGTATATTTCGAATTCGAGAGGCGAGAGGAAAAGCTTTATTCTTTTTTCATTATTATGTTGTTTTAAATGGTTTGACTATTATTTTAATTTTAGTGTACTTTCTTTTATCTTTAAGTTTCTTCATTTTGTCCCTTCTTTGTTATATATATACACACGTCCAAAATATATTATTGGAGGTAAAATTGTAATTTTTTTTAACATAAATATCTTAATTTTTATGGGTAGAGGGAGTAGGATTCAAACTTTAGACATATGGTCTAAAATATCAATGCTCTATCGACTGAGCTAGCCTTCGTTTTCGAAGTAAAATTGTAATTAATTAATTAAATTTAAATTATATTTTAATAAAAAATACTATTTTAATTATTAATCAATAACCATCTGCAGCGCCTGTGATAAAAAAAAGAAACTAGTTTTCTAAAAAGTTGAAATAAAAAATATCATTGACTTAATAGATAATAGTACTAAAGTATGGAATATATATGGTCACATACCATACTAAATATATAAAACTAATTTATATTTTTTAGGAGAAAACTAAAATTTTATTAATTAATAAAATATAAATATTATTATATATAATTATTAACTTACAACATTACATTGTATGGCCAATCCAATGTAATGCCAATAGAGGCAGTTATACCTACCGAACAAACATGGGGCCATCACACTCGCACATCAATCTAATCACTAAACCAAATTACTCATCTAATTCTTCAATTTTCTCCTAATTAGGCTACTAATTCCGCAAAGGTATCTTTGTGGATTACTGTTTATCATGGTCTAATGATGGTTGATAATAACTTTTGAAGACATATATGCTTTTCCTTTCCTTTTCTTTTTTGTGTGAAATATAGGCTGAGGGAGACATTTTTATTTAATTTTACTTAATTAGGTATTTAATTTTAAATGAAAAACATGTTAGAACAGTATAGAGATATTATAATTTATTTTATCTCATCAACATTTTTAGAAGCTAAGTCTTAATAATGTATAGAGATGAATCTCATTTTTTCAAATTACTTTTAAAATTTTATATTTCATTGAAGTAGTTTTGTTTTGTCCCTTCATTCCTTTTGAATTCCATCTAATTTTCGGACATCAAACACTAGTGCTCATTAATCCTTATTTAGATATTGCAGTTGTCCGTTAAGAGATAATTCTCATAATTCAATCCATTGTATAATATTAATTCAAATTTTAAACTTTATTAAAGGTTTAACGTTGCATGTCGCTATCCCACCCGATACTTAATTTGTCTGTTCATTTTTAAGAACTATTGAAAGGGGGAAAAAGGTCACAATCTTTTACTTTTCATTAATTATTACCAATATTTGTAGAAAAATAAATGATAGTTGATTTATTTGTGAAATAATTTTGAAAAATTAATATTTTGCGGAAAACATTTGAGAAGGCAATAAGAAATGTACATATTTCTCAGAAAAGCAGATGGATTCCTGGCTGTAAATTGTTGAAAAAAAAGAAGAAAATAGGCATTTGGTGAGGAGTGTATTTACTAATCGTTTTTATTTTGAATATAATATAGTTGAAACAGACCTATTCATTAAACCTAAAATAATATTAGCAGTAAATCTAAATCAATTCAAATATTGTTTGATATGATATTTTTTATTAATTTTTTTTAAACATAGATATAAACTCACGTCCGGACGTGGACATGGAGATTCGAATTTAATTCGTTTCTTACCACTTCTACTATCTCTAAGCCATAATGTTTTTCATTATTATTGTTCAAATAAAAACTACAACCTCTAACATGTAATGTCGCTATGACTATATATGAAAATGCTCTTATTTGAAACAGTGACTAATTTACACTTCATGTCAAAAAACAATTAACAGTGTAATTGTAAACTGAGAATATAATTCAAGGGGTTGGTCTCATGGTGAGGTAAGTCACTAAAGATCAAAAGTCCTGAGTTCAAACTTTAAAGGTAAATAAAGAAGAAAAAAAAAAAAAAAGGAGTAAACTGAGAATATTATTTTCTTTATTTTTCAGTAGAAGGTACTACTATTATATATACTTTTATACTACCTGTTTATTGACCAATTTAATTATTCAAATAAAGTAACAACTTCTGGTGTTTGTTTCACAAGCTTCGAAAACTTCCTTCATTATAATATACGTTTCAATATTTATATTGTCTTATCTGTGTACTGTTCTCTGAAAATGAGCAGAACCCTAATCTAATAATGCAATTACATAATAATATATTAAATTTAATTTTGTTATCACTGACTATGACCTTTTATTTAATTTAATACTTTTGTCAAAAAATTCCAAAAACTCACAATGACTTCTTTACACAGGTCAGATACCCTTAACCCATCAACATCTACTTCTACTATTGCCATAGCAGTCCATTTATCTCTTCTTCTACTTCTTCTTACTCACTGTGTCACTTACACTGATATATAGAAAGCATTGAAAAACAACGTTACCAAAGCTCTTTCTTTCTTCTTTGGGGTCCTTCAATGGCTTCTCCTGCCCCTTCATACTATTTTTTTCTCCTTTTTAGCTTTTGTTTTACCTTCTTTCTCAGTTCTGCTACCCTTGAGGCTGATATCCTTCTTTCCTTCAAAAGCTCCATTGAAGACCCGAAGAACTCTCTTTCAAGCTGGTCTAATGGTTCTAATGCTCATTACTGTAGCTGGACTGGAGTTTCTTGTGCTAATAGCTCATCTTCTTTAACTGTAACTTCTCTTAATCTTCAAAGTTTGAATCTTTCTGGTGAAATCTCTTCTACTATATGTGAACTAACCAATTTGGCTTTTCTCAGTATTGCTGATAATTTTTTTAACCAGCCTATACCTCTACATTTATCTCAGTGTAGTTCTTTGGTGACATTGAATCTGAGTAATAATCTTATTTGGGGTACAATCCCAGATCAGATTTCTCAGTTTCAATCCTTGAGGGTTCTTGATTTTAGCAGAAATCACATTGAAGGAAAGGTTCCAGAAGGCATTGGGTCTTTGGTAAAGCTGCAAGTTCTCAACTTGGGAAGCAATTTGCTTTCAGGTAGTGTTCCTGCTGTTTTTGGAAATTTGAGTGAGCTTACTGTTCTTGATTTATCTCAAAATGCATATTTGGTGAGTGAGATTTCTCTTGATATTGGGAATCTTAAGAAGCTGCAGCAGCTTTTCTTGCAAAGTTCTGGTTTTTATGGTCAAATTCCTAATTCTTTTGTGGGTTTGCAAAATTTAGCCATTTTGGACTTGTCACAGAACAATATTAGTGGGGTGATTCCTACAGCATTAGGGTCTTCTCTTAAAAGCTTAGTTTCTTTTGATGTTTCGCAAAATAAGCTTTCTGGATCATTCCCTAATGGCATTTGCAGTGCTCAAGGCCTAAAAAATCTTGCTCTCCATACTAATGTCTTTGAAGGGCCAATACCAAATTCAATTAATGAATGCTTGAATCTCGAGAGGTTTCAAGTACAAAACAACCAGTTTTCTGGTGATTTTCCAGATGGGTTATGGTCATTAAGCAAAATAAAGCTCATCAGAGCAGAAAATAATAAATTTTCTGGTAAAATACCAGATTCAATATCAATGGCGGCTGAACTGGAGCAAGTTCAGATAGATAATAACAGCTTCACTGGTCAAATTCCTAATGGTCTTGGTTCTGTCAAGAGCCTATATAGATTCTCTGCTTCTCTAAATGGTTTTTATGGTGTATTACCACCCAATTTCTGTGATTCGCCAGTTATGAGTATCATAAACCTTTCCCATAATTCCCTTTCTGGACATATTCCGGAGCTCAAAAAATGTAGGAAATTGGTTTCATTATCTTTGGCAGATAATAGCCTTACTGGAGAAATTCCACCTTCTCTTGCTGATTTGCCAGTCCTAACTTATCTTGATTTGTCCAACAACAGTCTTACTGGTTCAATTCCACCAGGGCTTCAAAATTTGAAGCTTGCCCTATTCAATGTTTCATTTAACCAACTTTCTGGTCGAGTCCCTTCTGCTCTTATCTCGGGTCTCCCTGCTTCTTTCTTGGAAGGAAATCCTGGCCTTTGCGGCCTGGGTTTGCCCAATCCGTGTTCTGATGAGATGCCGAGACAGCATCATTCTGTTGGTCTCAGTGCAATGGCATGTGCTTTAATATCTATTGCATTTGGCATTGGAGTTTTGCTAATTGCTGCTGGATACTTTGTGTTCCGTCGATCATCTAAGCGGAAATCTGAAATGGGTGGTTGGCGATCTGTGTTTTTCTATCCTCTTAGAGTAACTGAGCATGATTTGGCTATGGCAATGGATGAAAAAAGTGCTGTAGGAAGCGTTGGAGCTTTTGGCAGAGTGTACATTATAAGTTTACCAAGTGGGGAGCTAGTTGCTGTAAAGAAGCTTGTCAATATTGGTAGTCAAACTTCCAAAGCGCTAAAGGCTGAGGTCAAGACATTAGCAAAGATTAGGCATAAAAACATCATTAAAGTTCTTGGCTTTTGCCATTCTGATGATTGCATCTTTCTGATTTATGAATGTTTGCAAAAGGGAAGCTTGGGGGACATGATTGCAAAGCAAGATTGTCTGTTGCAATGGAGTGTTAGATTGAGGATTGCCATTGGGGTTGCTCAGGGATTAGCATATCTTCACAAGGACTATATACCACATTTAGTTCACAGAAATGTCAAGTCAAATAACATTCTGTTGGATGTGGATTTTGAACCAAAGCTTACAGATTTTGCCCTCAATCGAATTGTGGGAGAAGCTGCTTTCCGGTCAACCATTGCTTCAGAATCTGCAGATTCCTGTTATAATTCTCCTGGTATATAAAGTTATTTCCTTTCTATTTACTGAATTACCATGGTATTATTTGCACTTTTGTTTTGTTAAATTATATGCCATTGTCTTTTGTAAAATTACTTGGACTAGGTGGTACCCAATAATTGTTTATGGAGTTTATTTTTTATGGAAAGCTGCAGTTATATGTAGGTAATAGGGTGGAAAATGCCAATTGCCTCCTAGTTCTGCAAATGGTCTTTACACTTTCGTGTTTGTTTATAAACTTAAAAGCAAAAGTTAATATAATTCTCCATATTGATTATTGAATGGACCCATAATTTAATATATTGTATAGCTTATTCAGTTACTTCTCTGTTTGATTGCAGAGGTTGGATACAGTAAGAAAGCGACAGAGCAAATGGATGTTTACAGCTTTGGTGTTGTGTTGTTGGAGCTCATCACTGGGCGTCACGCTGACCAGGCTGAACCAACTGAATCTCTTGATATCCTGAAATGGGTTCGGAGGAAAATCAACATAAGTGGTGGAGCAATCCAAGTTCTAGATCCTAAAATACCAAATACTTTCCACCAAGAGATGCTAGGAGCTCTAGATATTGCCATCCGTTGCACGTCCGTCATGCCAGAGAAACGACCTTTGATGGTAGAAGTTGTGAGGGGACTTGTGTCCCTAAGCTCAAAACCTGAGTTTCCATGTTCAGACTTGCCAACCTTGGAGGATAATTCAAGTCCAGTTTAAGTGGGAAAAGAATATTTGTTTCATGTGGTTTGTATGTAAAAGAGGGAAAAAATGGAATTTGATTTTACATGTCTTGTTTTTACTGTCCGAAAGAATAACTGAACAAAGTGTTTGTATGGTTTTGGATGTTGAAACCAATTGAGAAAAAGTGATACGAGGAGTTAGAAACCAATGTTTGATTCATTGGTTTTCAAAATAAGTCGCCACTAATTAGTCTCAGCATTTTGATAAGCCAAGCGCGCACAAACCTCTTCAGCCAGCCCACAGCGCAGCTGCAAAATGCAAACAAAAAGCTTCCACATTTCTTTTAATGCCACCTACATTTAATTAAAAAACTAACTCTATACTATTCTGACTTCATTAATATGGGAAAATGGTGGATTAGACTGAATAAAAAAAATATATTCAGAGATGCCCGTCCCAAATATGTTGTGTTAGATTGAATTTTTTTTTTTTTTGGTGAAGAAAATAGGGTTTATTGTATTATAATGTCTCTACCACCAATAATATCATGGAGTAACCAGCTATTTAACTAGCTGGTGGGCTATCTAAAATGCAATATACAAATACAACTGCAAGTGTAGATCCAAAATGTGCCAAGTGATCTGCACAAAAATAGCATTCCCTGTATACGGTTCGTATTTAGATAGTCCATGCGTGGCCTACTGAAGCAGCTTCTAATACTCCAAATCTAAACCAACTTAGTAACTTTGGCGAGTGGAGTAATCTGATAAACCTGCCAATTGTCAACTTCAAAAATCAAGAAGGGAACTTTCATGTTCCATGCAAAAGAGAGGCCAAAATACAATGTCCATAAATTGGGTAATTTTCACACACGGTCCTCGAAGTGGCAAAACGCATTTTCACTGTGCCATAATCCAAGTTATTTTATAGTATTACATAGAATTATATATATGCCTTACTCTATCATACCACCTTTCTCTAATTGACCTTTTGCCAGACCACCACCATCAAGTTGTTGGAATTTTCGTCGGTCAGTGACCGGACCATCTATGGCCAGTCACCATAATCTATAATATTTTTTAATTTTACATTTTTATTGTTTTTAAAAGAAATAAAATAAAAGAGTAGAAAAAAAAAAAAAACAAATGTGCTATTTACTACATTCTTCAAACTTTGTGCTATTTACTTACATTTTCCTATTACTACTATTCTAAACCTTGGACTATTATTTATTGTTTGTTAAAGCCAAAAAAAAAAAAATATATATATATATATATATATATTATTTAGGGGTTTAAAAGTAAATAGCACATTTTAAAAATTAAGGAATACTAAATAGCACAAAGTTTCCGAAATGTAATGAATAACACATTTCCAAAAAAATAAATTTAAATTCTAAGAAAAACTCCATTTAAAAAAATAAAAAATATTTATTTTTTTTGTCAACTGTTTAACTGAACCTCGCCTGACCGTTGCTGGACTTCCTTCAGATCGTCGCCGGACTTCCGCCCTAGTAGCTCATATGCCCGGGTATATGGCTTATATACCGGAGAAAATATACTAATTTTGTCAATAATATTTTTAATTTTAATTTTATTTTATTTAAAAAAATAAAATAAAAGAGGGATAAAAAATTAAAAATAATAATAAATGTGCTATTTACTACATTTTTCAAAATTTGTGCTATTTACTAAAATAAATTTAAAAAATATGTTATTTACTTATATTTTTTAATTATTTATTTGCTGAAAAAAAAAGGGTTGGGCCTGCGAGTACATCTGGACAACTTAAATCTAATCTCGGTTCCATTTGAGAGTTTGGGCTATATGATAGAAATTTAAAAATACCCGATCCGCTGTTTTTTCTTTGCGCTAGACCCGCATACACTATATAAGCATCTCATGTTCTTTGCTGTGCGAAAACCCTAGTACCAGGAAGCAACAAAAGCCGTCGAGCTACTCTCCTTTTCTCTCTAAGGAAAGCACAAGCTCATCGACCATGGTGAGTTAACAATTCACTTTCTTTTCCGTTTCTTCCACTCTCAGATCTTTCCGCAAAACCCTTTAAATCTGGTTTATTTATTGTTTTTTATTTTAATTTGGCAGACTTTCAAGAGAAGAAACGGTGGCCGCAATAAGCATGGCCGTGGTCACGTCAAGTTCATTCGCTGCTCCAACTGCGGCAAATGCTGCCCCAAGGTAACCTCCGATATCCCTGTCGCAGTCCTCTATTTATTGATTTGTACTAAGAAATCCTGATATCCGATTGATTCTAGGACAAGGCCATCAAGAGATTTCTTGTGAGGAACATTGTTGAGCAAGCAGCAGTTAGGGACGTTCAGGAGGCTTGTGTTTATGATGGTATGTGTGTGTGTGTATATCATTGCTATATTTCACCTTTTGTTTTAGCATGTGTTGGATAAGTATGTTTATAGATTGATTTTGAATTGTAATTCAGGATATGTTCTTCCCAAGCTGTATGTGAAGATGCAGTACTGCGTCTCATGTGCTATTCACTCCAGAGTTGTTAGGGTTCGTTCTCGTTCTGAGCGTAGGAACCGTGAGCCACCACAGAGATTCCTCAGGCGCAGGGTAATATTTTATTTGCTTTTCACCCCTGCAATGCAATCATATTGTTTTTGGCTTTCTTTTTTTTTCAATTTTACTTTCAATTCTTCTGCTATACGTTGATTTTATTTATTCATCTGTATTTAAACTGTAAGTTTCTCATTCAACATTTGATAGGCTACATATTATGCAATATATTTTTTGAGCTGTAATGCAACCTGATGATCATTATGATTTTCCAAAGAAATTCATGCAATAAATTACTTTCGGTTATTTTGTTTGGGTGTTTGTTGAATTGGATGCTTGGTGATTGTGCCAATTCAAATGTGATTGTAGTTACGGTTAGCATCACGTTGACTGTATAATGGTGTGATAATATATTGTTTCAGCTCAATGTTTCTGCACTTGATTTTCTGATGCCCACAAACATATTTAATATTGTATGATTATAAACAGGTGGTGGTGTCTCTGTTCCATACTATGTATACTATGTATGTAGTTTATAATGCTTTATTTTGTAATACTCTTTTCATTGATTTTGTGCATATGTTCCAGGATGACCTTCCCAAGCCAGGACAACCCGGTCAAGGAGGAGCTCGCCCTGTGGGTGCTGGTGTCGCAGCTAGGACCTAATTGCTGGACTCTTTTTGTCCAATGTTTTGTTTTGAAGTTAGTAGTTAAATTTCAAAGTAATGTTTGGTTCTTCAATATTTTAGACCTATTTGTCACATTAAGGATTATATACTTTTATTTTGAGAGTTTTTGACCAATGAGAGTGCATTATGACATCAGTTCATTATCTGGTTTAAGGCATTACTTCTTATTTGTGGTATATTTCACGGAATTGTTCTTTGTTTTGGCAACTCTTGTGATAGCTTTTTATGAATCTGTTTAAAAAACTCCGGGGAAATTAATAATGCTTTGAAACCCATTACCTGGAGCAGTTCTCTTAAGTATTTGTACTTTTGTTCATATTTCTAATCTCTCGTTTTCTTTAGGAAAATAATTGGTCTAGGTCTACTTTAGTTGTATATGTAGCCAAGGCCTAGTAAATCTTGATCTCAATGCTTGTTCAGTTAGTGAATGCATGATTCCTGAGATATTGAGTGCAAGATAGATGAGGTTTCTAGTAGACTGCCTGGTGGTGGTGAGAGTTTAATGTCAGTTGGATCGGTGGTATGCAAAGAGTTTTTTGGCAATACTTGATTCGAGGACACAAATGTTGGCCGTCAACTTATGACCTTGGTACAAGGATTAAAACAAAATGTTATATGTTTTACACACAACACAACTGCAGAAATGGATTAAAAGCGGAATTAAGCCAGTGTTTAGAGAGGAAATCAGAGTTGCTAGGGAGGGTCAATTTTTTTGATTGTCGATGTGAATCCTCTGTCACGATGTCTTTGGATCCTATCCTATCCTTGACAAAATTTTGAAATGAAGAAGCTTTGGCATTCCCTCCTGTCGTTTGCCATTCAATTGCTTGGCTGTATAATCTTTGGCCAATCTCCCCTTAACAATCTCTTCAAATCAATGCCTTCAGGAAATCCGGGAAAAAAATAAAAAGCTCACGAGTAAGCATAGGTAACCTAGCCAATCTGGTTGAAGTAGATTGCATCTTACTCATCTCAACTCCTTTCAGAAACTTCCAGAATGGTCTCGTCCATTAAAAAGTGCCTCTCCGTTAGCTTCGAGGTTTATTGCACCATACATCAATCCACTTTCAATGAGAACAAAATATATATTGAGAAATAGTATGAAACTTTCTCTACTGTTATGAAACATTGAAAATGGTTGTATATTTTAAGGTCACTTTGGAGCAAAAGAATTCCACGAAAATTTTTTGTGTAATTCATTTGCAAATCCACTTTATCAGTTTGAATGAATAAAGAAACTTGGATTGAAATTTTAAATTAGTTATTTGAACATTTATTTTCAATTGAATTTTAAAATCGGAGCTAACATTTTTTGTAAAATTTTGTAAGTGTAATTGAAATTGACAAAATTGCATTTATGTTGAAAACTTGTAATTTTCCTTTAGGGAAAACACTGATCTTTTGTTTTAACACATACAATAATCCCTAATTTTAGCAAAGCTGTAGTTTAAAAAATAGTATGGCTACCTTTTTCACAGCGATATATGTTTCGCAAGAATTAAATTTTTTTTGAAAACAAAGAAAGTGCATAATTTAATTGGACCAGGATTAATTTGGAAATAAAATTGTATCATTTTTTATATAGAAAAAAACCAAAATTCAAATTTAAAATTAAGAAATTTAAAATTTTGGAGAAACACTTCGTTTTCATTCTTTTCTTCTTCACATGAATACGAAACGACATGTTACATGTTAACTTTGGAGATAAACATGTCGTTTGTCTGTTGATATCCGGGCAGGGCAGCAAACCGTGCTCCTTTTCCAGAGCGTTCTCGTTTACTATAGTACCAGCTCGCTCGTTCTTTCTTCACATCGAAAACCTTTAACTCTAAGAACAGCAACGACCCGAGCAAGTCGCTGATCCGCTTGTAAGAATGGAGGAGCTCAGATCGGCTATGGAAGACCATATGGAACAAATGGCGGATCTCGTTCAGAAACTTTCTGCGGAGCTTCGATCCGGTCTTCGACCCGCCTATGATAATTTCATTGGATTTTTCCACGCCATTGACTGGAAGGTAAACCCGAAAAATTTCAGTGTTGCAAGCTTTTGCTCATTATATAATTTCAGTATCTTTTCTTATATATATGATGATTTGTTTGTGTAGGAGCCTTGGTTGATTGGTTTAATGGCATTTCATGTTGTGTTGCTGATAGTAGCCATCAGTTCAAGGAAGCATATAAACTTTCAGATGATGCTGTTTCTCCTAGCTTGTAAGTTATTTTTCAATTCTTTAGTTCAAGAGTTTGATATTTGGATCGGATTCACTAATAAGAATTAGGTTTGATGTAGTTTTTAGGTTTTATGTGTGTGGATAGTGTTTTTATATGATGTTAGATTAATGTTAATTAATATTACCACTTCTCTTGGAAATCATGTAAGTAGGAATACACATTCTATTCCTAAAGAAATTTTGGAAATTCATTTAGGTTAGCTAAGCAAGTACAGTTGAATGTGATTAAAACATGGAATAGGAATACAATGGAATGACAATATTAACAGGTATTATGTTTGTAAAATAAGAATTTGATTCTACTGCTTTGTTTGATTCTAGTAATGAGAGGAAAGTAATAGAATGAGAACAATCGTAAAGAACTCAAAACATCAACATGAGAAGAAATTTTATTGGCCTCTTTAGTGAACAACAAAAGAATGTTGAATCAAGATTTCATTTCCAATTTTTACATGCAGTGAACATGCCCTTAGAATTCCCTGTTTTTTCTTTTAGCGTGAAAGAAAGAAGTTCAATTCACTCTCATGTTTAATTTTATAAAATCCAAAGTAATTAAACAGAATTCTTTTTTTCTTTTTATTAATGTGCCTGATTTTCCAAAAATCTTATGTGTAAGGTAGGAGGTTGAAAAGATAGTATGCCTCTTCTTGCTGTTAGTTTAGGCCTTTGGCATGAATGAAAAGGATTTGCACCCTGAGCCTGTAGCCCAGCAAGGCTATAGTAGTGGCATTATAGTGATTTGGATGTATATGTCTGAAATATACCTTCATATTATACTTCCTTTTGGATGACAATATGTAATCCTTATAAATGTCGGTGTTGATTTGCCAGATTGCACAATTATTTATAGAACAGTTTTTGCATGTTGACTAAAAGTAATCCCTACTTCGGAAAAGGAAATACCTCCTGATAACTAGATATGTGAATGTAACCTGAAAAAGTTCGCAAAACCAATTGCTAGAATAATTAAAATCTTCAAACTTGATCTTTTTTCTCTGGCTTATGTTTCTTCTCTCAATATATTTGGAAAAGTTGGACTACAAGTTGATCTGCTGCTATTCTTTTTCATTCCCAAGTGAAACACAATCAGCTCATAAATGTTCTTTGTTACTTCTCTGGAACCTAATCTACATTATTGCAGGCATTCTCCAACGTTATTTTTCATGCATGCATTTAAATTTGTATCCTCGAACATCATCTTATATTAGCCTATGGTGTCCTGTAGTGGGTGGTGTATACTTGGCCGAGAGGCTTAATAGAGTTCTTGGTAACAACTGGAGAAGCTTTGCAAGCCAGAATTATTTTGATCCCCACGGAACTTTTGTTTCAGCGCTCTGGTCTGGACCACTTCTCGTCATTTCTATCATTATTTTGGTCAGTAAATGCTGTCATCTTTGTTCTGCTCCCATTTCCCTGTAATTTTTCATTACTGTGTTACTTTTCGTATTTATTCTGATCTGTCTTCTTGTTTGCAGATAAACACACTATTTTCGTTGTGTTACCTGATTGTCAGGTGGAAAAGGGCTGAACTCAGGCACCGAGCAAGGCTTTCTCATAACAAACAAGATTGATTACACTCATATATAGTAGTTTTTCGTGCCTAGACATATATTTCAAGAGTCATTTCTTTCCTCTTATTATTTTTGTGACTGATTTAGATATGTAGATGCATTTAATCTCTCTAAATTCTATTGCAGTTTTGTATTCTTTTCTTTGTTATCCTGCGTTTTGAATGGTTTAGTTATAAAAAAAAAAATTACTCTGTTTAGATTCATATTCTTTCTTTTTCTTATCCTGAGTTTCGTACTTCATCGAGCCCATAGGCTTCCTTCTCCAGTTCTCCCTCAATCCCGTACTTCCATAATTTTGCTGCACTCAACTTGTAATCTTGAAATTGAGTTTGTACTTTAATTGTCAACTTATTTCAATTATTATTTTTCGTGTTGTGACGTAGAATTTAGTGAGATTAGTTGGTCCTCGAGTGTGGGGATGGTCCTGGATGCGTGTGTGGTAGGTTTTGTAATGGGTGTTGCACTGTTGCTATTACAAAACGGACTTTGTTAATATTAGAACTG